>WBNM01020567.1:0-17018 GCA_013399055.1 Ramphastos sulfuratus
ACTCCCAAACCCACATCAGGTGCAGAGTGAGTCTGGCTCAGGAGTCCTTTCCTGGAGCCACCAGCAGAGCTGAAACAGGATTCTTTGGGATCACCAAGTCCAACTGATATTACTACTCTACAAGGTTTACCCTAAACCATATCCCTAAGCACCACATCCAAATGATAATAGATGGTTACATCTCCTTACAACCTAGTAGGTCAAGTAACCACCTACCCATATTTACCCATTTTCATCTACGTTATGAATGATCCACCAGATGTTGTGATTGATCTAATAATACGTCATTCTCAACTATTATCCCCCAATGGTTCTACAGTTTCTATATCTACACAGTTTTGACCAGATGGAAAAAGTAGGAAAGAAGACAAGCTATAAAAGCTTTCCCCCCGTTCAAAAAAAAACCCAAACAAAAAAATCCAAAGAAACAAACAAACAAAAAACCCCAATTCCAAAATGAAGATAAAGCTTCAGATACATGGTCTGCTCACTAAATGTCACATATTCTACAGTGGCAAACTAACTAATGCACATACACAAACTGGATCACACAGACACAAACATACACTCAATATCTATATTCTTTGAGTAGGTATCCTAGTCATGCCCAGGTATCATGTTGTGAGGAGACACTTTTCCATTTGTATTCCTTCTTAGAACGTAAAACTATTTCCTACCTACCTCTCATTTTCATCAGGAGGAAATAATGGATGTGTATGGAAACAACCATGGAACAAAAAACCTGATTTATTTATCTGAAGGCCCACAGGATATCAGTGAAATATACTGTTTTCTACAGCCTAGACAAACACTAAGAAAAAAAAAGGATTGAAAAAGGTGCTGTGAAGCATCTCTATTTCATTCAAATTTTATATGAAAAAAAAAATTTGGGAGCATGAATTCAATATTGAAATTTTATGGCTGAAGGGAAAATAAAATAAAATCAGACCTCAGAACAGAACACCTGCTCTCTGCATCACGGTCAATGTATTCCAGATTCAGATTTCTGTGATTATTGTGATGAGTAGTGACGTAAACACAGCACAGGTGTCTCACTGCAAGATCTTGTCAATTATGAGACATTTAACTTTTCCACCTCTGCAACAGTTAGTAACAACAAAATCCCTCAAATTGAAGTTGTTTGAGGTAATTTTGGTTTGTTCATGTTGTTAATACAAAAGGTATTATTTTGTGTTTAGTCTATTACGATGACTTTATGGTGTGCTGATATATTAAAATTTTGTGTACCCTACTGGATTCATTCAATTAGTTTCATCCTCTTTTTATTTTTTTTTTAATTTGTTTGTTTGGTTTTTTTTTTTAAATTTTATTTGTTTGGGTTTGTGTTTGTTTGTTTAATTTTTGTTTGTTTTGTTTGAGAAGTGCTCTGACACCAGTAGCAGGGAGATGTCTGTATAGACACATATTCATAGAATCGCTTAGATTAGAAGGGACCTTAAATATCATTTAGTTCTAATCCCCCTGCCATGGATGGAGACTCCTCCTAGTAGACCAGGTCATGACCTTTCTGGGCAATCTGTTCTAGTGTCTCCAGTGTCTCACTGTATTCCTTTTGACACTCACTATTGACCTTTGACAGGTCACTATGCTTCCTGAAAGATATGGAATGGAATTCTAAGATGATTATAATTAACCAGAAATGAAAGAATAAATATGTTATCCCACATAAGGACTGGCTTATAGAGCATCTTCAATCACTCTTTGTTTTTTGTTGAGTGGCTAGAGATCAAACTTACATTTGAAGAGTTGCAGTTGCCAGCCATCATTGAACCTGTATTTGCAAATGGTGAATGACAAAGCACAACTGACAACATGAAGAGGAAAATATAAAGCACAAAATTTCAAACTCTGAAAAGTCTTTTCCACATGTTAAAAGTAAAAGAATATGCCAGCCACTGAGAAACTTAAGTATTTCATAGATTCATAGATTCATAGAATCAACCAGATTGGAAGAGACCTCCAAGATCATTCAGTCCAACATATCACCCAGCCCTATCCAATCAACTAGACCATGGCACTAAGTACCTCATTCAGTCTTTTCTTGACCACCTTCAGGGACGGCAACTCCACCACCTCCCTCGGCAGCCCATTCCAATGGCAAATTTCATATGTACTGTAGACAGTGCATGTAAACACAGTTCAAAGAAGAGAAACACACACAGCACTAAGGCTTCTCATGGATTAGTAATACTCAGATCTGGGTATTAATCATTCCATGACTCTAAAGTGCTAAAAATGCTTTTGATTTTTTTCGTCATGTAAGCTTACAAAAGCATTAGATTGTTCAAAACAAGCTTTTCATACGTGAGCTCCTTGGCACAGCTCTATTCAAGGTTGGGCTTGCTGGATTTACAGTTAGGCAAATTACAGCTTCTTACCCATGAAAGCACTTCTGGATCCATCTGACCCCTCTGGTCAGAAATTTTACAAAAAGCTACTTAATAGTCTACAATTTCTTTGTTGTATACATTTACAGAATAATTTTGAAATTAATACTGAGAAATAGGCCTATGTTTGTGCTTGCTCAGAGTTACTTATTAAATAGACTTTTCAGCTTGCAGTTAGTTCTCTGAGTTTAATCATGCACTGATATCTTCACCATTATTGATGAAATAATTGATTGAAGCAGTCTGTTATGCTCAGCTACCTCTATGCATTTGTCATAACAAACCCTGCAAGGCCAACAGCGTAGGTGCCAGCTAAACTAGAGCACCTGTAAATAGAGCTATGTTTAAATACTCTGATTTTTGTGGGTTTTTTGATTTTCTTTTCCTTTACAGAGATTTTGTTCTGGATGATTTTGTCAAGAGCAACTTACTAGAAGATTAGCTTTACAAAGGTACCGAAGGTCTTTGTGATAGTGGCCTTTTTACTAGCTAGGGTAAAACAAAAGGAAAAAAAACCTTTGAGAACACCTAATATTTTTAATTCCATTGTACAGTTCATGCTACAAACCATTTTTCCTAATCTGAATAGCACCTGAAATGACTCAGGATATTGATTCTTACCAGGAAGAGAGAATTTTGCATAATACAAGAGGTGCATTCTAGCAGGGGATGATGGAAGGAGATGAAACAATGAGAATTACATTATCAGTTTTCAGTTACGAGGTTTTTCCACCATTTTTAATGGAAAAAATATTTGAAGATGAAGTCTTTTTTATGCCTGTTTTTTATCTGTTCTCATGTTGAAGGCAATAGCAGCACACACAGAGCATTGTAGGGAAAAATTAATCTTGCAAGTGTAACCAGTTCAGGGACCATCTTCCCTTTTCATGCAGCTGTGGCTTTATAGTACTGATTTTTCTTTGTCCTGCACTGTTTAGAGAAAGACCTATAAGACACGTGGTTGCCAGGAGCAACTCATTGCAGGAATATTTATAGCAAAACTAGAAAACTTAATTCCTATTTCAAAGGAATGTCTTTTAAATGTCAAGGGCACTTTGATATGGTTATGGAGACTCAAGTACATTACAATATCATAAAGTCATGTGTAGCTTCCATTCTAAGTTTTTTATTTTTTCTTTAATGCTGTGCTGGGTCTGGCTTGGGTGGAATTAATTTTCTTCACAGCAGCCCGTATGATGCTGTGGTTTTGATTCGTAAGTGAAATACTGATGATAACACCTGAAGTTTTGGCAGTTGCTGAGCAGTGCATGTACAATGTTGAGATTTTCCATACTTAGGAACTGCAGCGAGCAGTCTGGAGGGACAGAAAAGGTTGGAAGAGGGACAAGAGAGGTTAAGAGGAGACACAACCTCAACTGAATTAAGGGATATTGCATAGCCATATGTTGAGTTAATCAGTTTAAAAAAAAAAAAAAAAGAAAAAAAAAGAAAGTACATTTTACTAGATATCTTTCCTTTTAATTTTTAAAAATTTAATCTACTGTGTTTTCTTTAAGTCTGTGAAGTTTCACACAATGTTAGAATTTTTTCTGCTAAGAAAAAGTATTTTCTGTAACATCTAAGACTAGGTAAACTAATTAATATATTAATATTTAGTTATAACAATGTTCTAACTTAACTGGGCTATAACTGGCCTAACTATAATAGAATTCATTTTCTCCATAATAGCTCATATGACATTGTGGTTTGAATTTTTTAAAAAATCAATACTGATAATACTAGAAAGTTCTAGCTTTTGCTGACACTGTTTACATCAAGGTCTTCACTGTTTCTCATTCTGTTCCAGTAGTGAAGAGACTAAGGAGTGTACAATAGACTAAGAGTGAACAGAATAGGCAGATGAACCAAAGAGATATTCCACAGCAAAGTATTGTGTTCAGTAATGAAAGAGAAAAGAGGGCACTTTAGTGGGAGCAGTGATTTTTCTCAGGCACTGGGTGGCATCGTGGGAGGTGGTGAGTTACTGGATTTTTTGTCTTTTATATTTATTTTCTCCTCTCTTCTTCCACTTATCCTTCACTTATCAAATAATTTTAATTCTCTGTGTGTTCGTTTCTTTCTTTGTTTTATCCTGAGTGGCTTTTATTCTACTTTTCCTCTTTCCCATCCCACTGGGAATGGACAGACATGTAAGTGATGCTTAACTGTGTACCAGCATTTACTCACAACAATGATTATTTCAAATCTAAACGTTATACAGGTGAGCTTTGGCTAAACACAATACTGACATTTATGAAAATGAGTGACTGGGTATTCACATATGGTTTAAAAAAGAAAAAAAAAAAAAAAGGTGAAAGTGGATAATTCCCTTAATCCTACAGCTGACTAAAGACACACAGACAGGAGCAATCAATGTGTTTTTATAACTACATAGAAAAACATATTGACAGGAAGGTAAAAAGCAATTAAAAATAAAGGAAGAAATGGACCAGAGGGAATAGTTTGGCTGTTCCCCACTGTAGAAAGGATTATTAATGAATATTCATGTCTACTTTCATATTTGTATTAATGAATATTCATGTATTATATATATAAAGTTTGTAGACCTGTAATTTAGTATTACCCCTTCTTTCTTTCAGTTTGAGAATTCTAGATTCATAAATGCCTTGAAATACTGCATAAATGTAGAGGAGGAGCATACCATTGCACCACTTTTTCTGGGTCATTCACATTTCCTTCTTCCTCTGATGTCATCTTTGTTACTGTACATACTAGAAACCTGTAGAAGAAAGTAAAGCACCCCCAAATTTACAAGGTAACTAGTGATTACCAAGATATGCAGTACTAGCTGGCAGAATGATAAATAGGCAATGGCATAAATATGAAAATTGATTTGATTTGATTTTAGGTTAAAGTTTTCAAGAAAATCCATTTGGTCTGATCTTTCTTTAATAAAGTCAAGCTGTCAATGCTGACAATGTAGATGGGAAGAAAAACTTATGAGAGGGTAAAGTTCAGATGGACACTAGAAGCATCCCAGTTTAGATTGATGGAGGGGATTTCCTGGCTCACAGTAGGCACAGATGCTTGAGTAAATGTTTACGGATACAGCCTACAAATGTTAAATGGATTTTACAAGCCAATATATACAGATCTATTCAGGTCACAGATGGATACTTTTTGCTTAGACTGGAAGACAAGCACTTGGCCTAGAGATTAAAGAGCAGCTGTTTCAAATCCTTCTTAACTAAGACAGCATGTTGACTGAAAAAGAGAGCTGTAGGAAAGAAAGTCTCTGGACCGAAGTTCATCAAATATCTGAAGAAACACAGAAATTGACAGAGTATCAGCATATTTTCAGTGGTTCCTATGCTGGTTTTTTGGGAGCATTCCTCCACTTTGGTTACCTAGAATAAACAGTTCCATCTAAGAAGACGAGACACAGCAGCAGTATAGGCTTCAGACACTCAACAGAAATAGGATATGTCTTTTATTTTGGTGCCCAAGTTATAAACTACTCTTCTCACATGTGAAGCACTTTTCATGACTGATTTTATCACTACTTTCCTGGGTGATTGTTGTCTTCTCCTCTTTGATTTTTTTTTGGTCATATTTTGCAACCATGTTCCCATAGGCTGTGACCTAACTGGTTTCAAGGTCTAGTTCTTGTATGCTGCACTACTTCTTGACCCCACATATATGTGACAACTTTCCTCTTATTTTTGTTTTCTTTCTTTCTGCTGTGGTTTTGAGTTTTCATCCTGCAAAACCTGAGTGCAGCTCTAATTTCAACTGAATGCTCCTTCTGCAGTTTAAATTCTGTGTCTTGATAAGACTTCTTCATATTTTGCCTGTCTGGTATATTTGCTTCTCTGTTCTGAAGAAATAGTTTTGACTGACCTTCAAGCACTTTTGTGTCTGAGTCCATTTGTTGACAATCAGACTGTGGAGTGACAGAATACATGATTCATCACAGTTCCAGTGTATTCCCTGCCAAGTCACTTTGTTTTCCTTCCTTCCTTCCTNAGGGTTGACATGAGTTTGGTTTTGGTCATTCATATGAGACTCTGGAAGCTTTGGAAAAAAAATCAGCACAGACCAGTGGATTTTTGCCTATACTGTTTTGATAGCCTCTTTGTAGCCTTCTTTGACAACCAGTGACAGCATTTCCTGTCTCACATGCTTCTGTCTCTATAGATTTTAAACAATCTGCTAGGCATCATCTTTTACACAATTTCTTTCATACAGATTTCCTTGAATATGATTATTGAACAAATAATCTGCGTTCCTAAGATTGTATTTTATCACTACCTATTCCTAAACACCTCTTATGCCATACAGAGAGTGGATAGAGGGCTCCATCCTTGTTCACTTTGCCTACTAAACAGAATATGCCACTTGCACAAAACTGAGAAACAAGGGAAAACCAACAATATCTAACATCCCAGACATTTTAAGCCTTTGATTTCAGTGCTTATCAGGATGATGAATGTTTTGCTTTTCTGTTATAGACCATAGGAAGCCATGGAAATTCAGCAGGCACAGAGAGCCTCTAGAATAACATAGCTATCACCCATCCCATGAATGCTGAGTTCCTTCACCCTTTTGGTTGTTATTTTTACTGTCTCTTAGTACTGCTGAGAGATATGGATTTGTGTGCTGTTTTATTGATTATTTACTGCAAATGGAATGCTGCCATGATAGCTTTTCTTTCTGTCCTATCACTTTATTTCCTGACCAAGACACCAACAGTTACCTATGCTGGTTTCGTTTGCTGTGTCAGTGTTGTGCACCCAAACAGCTTGGTTTGTCTCTTTTCATAGCCTTTGGCACAGACTACAATTCAACATAGTTCCATGAATATTTCTGAGAAGAACTTGTGCTATTTAAAATAGTAAGCTCCAATCCCAATCCAAGCAATCCTTCCATTTCTTAGTGTCTAGTTCACTCCTCCTACCTCAGACCTTCATTTCTATTTGTGTCTTTCGTCTGTAAAGACCTTCAATCTTTTAAAATTTTGCATTCTTACAGGTCTGGTTTATCATAACTTCAAGATTTGCCAAACCACTTTTGCTAACAGAAAACTGTTATGGCTTACAAGACAAACTGTAAAGCAGAGTGATGGAAAGAGATTTTGCTGTCTCTTCCTGCCTTATCAAGTTTCTACTGCTCAGCCTCAAAATTGTAGCAATGGCACATCAGTCTTGTCCTGATGGCTAATGGAGTGAGATCTTCTCAGTTTCATTTGCTTCCTTTCGTGGAGGCACAGGACTTGAGCACTCTTTCTGGTTTACTGTGTTACAGCACTGAAACAGCACCCCATATTTGAAACACTACCTTATCAAGGAATAGACTTTCACATGACCATAAAAAGATAAATGGACAAATGAGATACTAACTTTATTCTGTTCAAAATTAGCTGTATCTGAACTGCTGTTATTAGAGGACACTTGATTTTGGTTTGCAAGCACAAAACCAAAGTTCCAGTCTTCAAATATTAGAGACAGTACATTGTGAACATATGCTAAATTTCAGTAGCCCAAATACTTTCATCACTGTGAAAACTACCTCAATATGAGAAATTACATCAATATGGAAAACAGACACTGCTTAGCTCTCCTCTATCATATCTCTCAGGTTATTTTTTCCTGATATATTTAGCTGTCATGTTCCATTATGACCTATGTACCAGACACCACTCGCTGAAGATAAATTCTTCTTACATGGGGAATGTTACCTGGATATAGATAGATTTCCTTCTGAAGGATATTAATTTTAAAACCTTAGCAAATCCCAGTACATTAGAGTTTGTCTCTGTTTTTGTTTTCAATGATATCTGAACTTTTTATCCTGCAAATACAGTATGATTAACCCAGTATAATGAATGCAGAAGGTTTACTTGCTGGTTTGTTAAAGGCTCTTATGCCATTGTACAATTGCTTACTTAGCAGACTGTGGTAATGGCTTTCCTTCCCATATGTTTGTTACTCAATATGACAAAGTGCATTAGAGATTTATTACTGAATATTTAGTTTTCTTCTTTTTCCTAGAGATAGGAGACTCTGACTTAATAATTTCTATCTCTTTTACTTGCTCACTGCCAAGCAAAGCTTCGTTAGTACTGTTTGTACAAGTCCATCCTACAAAGCTTTAATAAAAATGATAGCTGAGATACTAAAATATTCACTGCTCTGTATCATTAAAAAGGACAACAGAGTAGCCACTCTGTTGACTAGCTTTCTTGGTGTTTCAGGAGGCAGGAAGGATGTTCTCAGCTTGCAAGAACTGAATTTACTTGTGAGATATGGACGCTATTTCACTTTCAAAAGGTTCTTCATTTTCCATTTCACCACATAATGGAATTCTCTATAAACTTCTACTAAAGCAGCATTAATTAAGCTCCAAAGGAATATATGAAAATGCCAGATGTCAAAGTAAAAATATTAGCAAAACTATTAAATTAATGAATAAAGGTAGGAATACCTCTTAGCATAAAATACTGTGTGTTTAACACACTGTCAGGAGCTGCAGAAATGGTAGGTTTACTTTAGCTGAAGATCTGCCTTGGAGAACTGACTCTGCTGTTGAAGGCTAGAAATCTCTCCATACGTCCCACGACCAAATAGCTATTTAATTATTGCTCAATTTTTAAATTATTTTTGTTGAACATTTCTTAAAAATGCTGCTGCTAACAGTGAAATAAAATGCAAACACCTTTGGGTAACTCAAAAGTCAGGCAAAGTTGAATCCTAATTTTACATAAACTTACTGCATTCCAAAGGAGGAATTGAAATTGTGTCTTTTGACACAAGATTGATTTCTTGATCAAGCAAGACCTTAGCATGTTCCATGGAGAACTTTAGTATGCACTTGTTCCATTTAGCTTTCTACAGATTTTACCTGTCTGAATTTCTGAGGGATACAAATATAATGATGTTGCCGTTGGCATAGACAATGTCCCAGTTAAGAGTAAGACAAGTAGGAATGTAGCCCAGAATTTTGTCTCCTTCAAAAAAACTTTACTGTCTCAATTACTTGATTGACACAGGTGATGTGGTGTCCCCCAGGGGTCTGTACTGAGTGTGATGGTTTGGGAGTTCCCCACCCCGCTACTCTTTGTAAAAGCACCCAGACTAGACTCAGCTGGCTGGAAGTTAAGGAATGAAGCTCTATTTACAGCTGAGCACAATATACAAGCAGATATAGACACAATATACAGGAATATTTACAGAAATGTACAAGTTAAAGGTAACACAGCAACACAATTTCCCCTCTCAGAAATCAGAGTCCCCAGGAGGGGCTCCCAACCACCCTTCCACCTTCTTCCCACCCCTCTACCTTACCCCAGGGTTTGCCTTACATGCAAGGTGAGTTTGGAGGATTGGCCAGGGAAGTTAGAAGCAGAGTGGTTAGTTAGGTTACTCAGCAGAGAGGCGAAGACCCACTGTCTCCCAGAGAGATCGAGACTCTATGTTATCTATGTTTGTGTTCTTATACATCCCAGCAAGCCTATGAGTGAAGTAGGCATCACCGTTGTTTTCTTTTCACAGCCTATAATCTATTTTTTTTTCATTAAAATTTTCCGATTAGCCTCAAAACAGCACAATCATATACCATGTAAGGACTTGAAAAGCAAATTCCCTCTGTGAGTACTCAGAGCATTAAAACAGATTCACACATTCACAGAATGGCTGCAGTTCCAGACAGTTCCAGGCCCTGTGTAATACAACCACTTGCTGAAGCAGGATTACTGTGATCATATTGTCCAGAACATGTCTAGGTATTTCTTTTAATGCTTCCATGAATGGAAACTCCACAATATCTCTAGATAACCTGTTCCAGGGCTCAGACATTCTTGTAGAGGAAAAATACCTCTTGATGTTCAGAATGACCCTTCTTTGGTTTTGTGCACACTGCTGCTTGCCTGTTGACATATATCAGTGGAAAAGACGATAGTTCTGCCTTCTTTACTCCCATTCATGAGATGTATCTGTATACAGATAAGATCCTCTGTAAGCTTTTTCTTCTGCAGGCTGAACAGTCCCGAATCTCTCAGCTTTTTCTCATATAAGAGACGCTCTAGTCCCAGCATCATCCTTCATAGTCATGTGCTGGAGTAGAGGAAAGGACCATGTCGTTCAGCCTCCTGGGATACTGTTAGCCCTCTTTGCTGCAAGGGCTCACTGTTGGCTCATATGCATCTTGGTGACTGCCAGTACCCCCAGTCCTTATCTATGAAGATGTTTTTTCAGCTGGTGGGGCACAGCCTAATGCGGTTCCTGGATATGTTCCTCCCCAAGTGCACAATTTTATATTTCCCTTTGTTGAACTTCAAGAGGTTCCTCCCGCCCCTTTTCTCCAGCCTGTTGGAGTCCTGCTGAACAACATTAAAACCACATGATCTATCAAGAACTCCTCCCAGTTTGTATTACCACTGAACATGCTGAGGGTGCAAGTTAGGTGCTATTGGTCCCAATATTGTACTCTGAGATACACCACTAATGACCAACATCAAGGTGCTATTTGTGCTGTTGATCACTACCCTTTCAACCCAGCAGTTCCTCCAGCTTCCAGGTTACCTCCACATCCAGTTTTCTATCCTATGCTTTATGAACTCACAATATAGATAAAGAAGAATACTAGGGACAATTATTTACAGCGGTGGATCAGCTATAATATTCTTTTAAAACTATATCTATTTTATCAAGACTTCAAAAATGGTTGTAAGATTGGAAGACTTTTTAAAAAATATTTTTTTTTTATTCTGAAAGTTCATGGCTCTTAGGTGCCACACAACTGTTAAAGCCACGTGTCTGGCCCTTGACACTTGTCTGTTTCGCAGAATGTAGGATGTATTTTCTGTGCAACCAACAGACACCAAGTAAAGTGTTTTCAGAACACACTGCCTTTTGCCAAGCCAGTTGTACTGCATTAATTTGTATGATTAGTCTTTAAAAGTTCTAACAATAGAGCTCTGAATGCAGGCTTTACATTGACAGGCACTTCATGGAAGTTTGGTATATAATTTAACAGAGACTTCATTGTCTAATGCACTTAAGTCCTTTGTATGCTACAAGAAATGTAACATTTATGTATTTGGATTGAAATGCAAATTCCCTTCATTACCATACATTTCGTGAAGGCTTTTATTATTTAATTACTTTGCAATAATAAAGTGATCGAATTGTTTAGCGCAGTGTTATTTAGTCTGTTGTACTAAGGGTGGACAAGTGTTTGTTTTCTAAAATTTATATGTACAATTATTTTCGTCTCAAGTATTTACTGGATTGTGACTGATTTGCCCATATTAATTTTCTCCTGCCGAAACACTTCTTTCTAAACAAAGCAGTATGACCTTGTCAGTTGAGAAGAACACAGTGTTCAGCTTAAAATCTTTTGGAGCTTTTTGGTTCTGACATTGAATAACATATTGCATATGAGGGTTGTTTTCACTCATATTATGGAGACAGATTTGAGTGTATTAGGGATGCTTTTTATTTAAAGTAAGAATTTGTAAATGGATTTCTGTCATTGTTACAGTGATCAGTAATGATACTACCTAGAGTTTTGCATCATATATTTTTTTTTCTCTTTTCATGATTTTTTTTTTTTCTCCTCAGAAAGACATATCTAAAGTTACATTAAGAAATTACTTAGGGGGTATAAATTTTGAAGGAAAAAAGCTAGCTCTTACAGATGATTAATAAAATAAATGCTGAAAATCATGAACTGGAAGGTTCCAGTGGGAAAGCAATTTTGAAAGACAGAAAAAGCAGCATGAATCTTTAACATACTGATGCATTTAAATCCAGATGTATGGTACTGGGTAATTTGAGTCAAATTTTCATGTGCTTGAAAATGACAACGCTGATTATTTTTTAGAAATATTTTTTTTAATTCCATTTATTTTGTGCTATCCTGTCACTGAATAAACTGCTTATTTGTTAAGGTCAAGAAGTAAAGAGGAGGGGGGAGCTCCTATAACTACATCCTTATATCTGGTGCAAGTGTTTAAAAAAGCTTTGTGGAACTAGGGCTTAGATTTCCTGGACTTCTTTCATGTTTAAGATAGATTACATGGCAATATTTTTTTAAAAGTTCTGTGCATCAAATAGATTTTTACCTATTTTACTCTCTTGTCAGTCTGTATTATCAGCAACTATGGCAGATTTTGTCAGTTGTGTCTGTAAAACTGGATCTACATTATTTTGTGTTGAAAATTTCTTTTCTGGTTGACCTGGCCATGTTCAAATTTGTATGACAAAAATAAGATTTTCTGTTGTTTTGCACATACTAAAATTGTCCATTTTCTGCCTGGCAACCTTTGGTCTGGATGGAAGAGTGGTAGGAAATATTTTACAAAAGTAACAGTCAGCTTTTAACCTGAAATAAATAAAGTATGTTTGTATTTTCTTTTTCTTTCTTTCTTTCTTTCTTTTNNNNTTTTTTTTTTTTTTTTTTTTTTTTTTTTTTTAGAAATTTGCCTCTTATATTGTTTGAGGATGTGACTTCAGGAAACAGATGGAAAATTTTCCACTACCATGGGTACTGGACTCATCACTTAATTGGAAGGCAGCAAGTATTTGAGGACATCAGGAGTCATATGCTGGGATATATGTGTTTGTTGATTTGTTTTGTTGCAGGAGTAAATCAATGTTCATTTAATACTTGCTCCAAACTCTACTAAACTTAATGCAACAATGATATTGACTTTAGTATTCTTTGCATGAGAGCCTGGAGCATTAAATTAACCACAAAACTACACAGGGTGACTGTGAATCTACTGTAGATTGTGCTCCACTCTTAAGTTTCCAGAAACATAAGACCACTGTTTTGACTTTTACATAGCCATACACAAGAGCAGCTAACTACATACCAACTTTTCTTTTGGAGTGATTCTCTGAAATCGACATTTTATTCCTAAAAATGCAGTACCTTTAGTCATGAGAAAGAATCCTGTTAAGTGACAGTTCCTGCTTGATACTTTCCCCTCCTCATTTTCTAAGATTTCTTGTAGTTTTGTGAGGCTGAACCTAGGTCTACTGGAAGAGTAATTATCTCATGCAGAGAGATTCAGCTTCATTTTCAGTGTAATTAGTGAATGACACCAAGAGTGTGTGTAGCTTTCTCCTAATTTAAGTGAGATCAGGCCACACATTTTATCAGTTTCTGCCTTCGATAGCCTCTGGCTCTGTGGAGCTGAGAGGAGTAATGGACCATGAAAGGAAGGGAGTGACACACCAGAAAATGACAAGACTTATACTATTTCCTGTGTCCTGCCTCCTGGCAAATGTCTATCAGGATAAGTAAATAAGTGCAGCTTTTGCTAGCCTGTAAAGTATTCTGTTGACAGGGTTTAAAGTTTCTAAATCAACATATCCTGCCTTTTCTGTTTTGAAGATAAGAAAAAAGCTCCCTTTTAAACAAGATCAACAGCCAGAACTGAGGACTGTGGTGATGATGCTCTTCCAAATTTCACATAGTAGTTCACTGTCACCTGGTTCAACATAGGTGAGCATTTACCTGATGAACTCACCAATACACACAAATAGAATCATAGAATCATAGAACAGTTGGTTTGGAAGGGACATGCAAAGACCATCTAGTCCAAGCCCCCTACAGTCAGCAGCATTTTCCATTAGACTGGGTTGGTGAGAGTCTTGCCAAGCCTCACTTTGATTATATCCAAAAATGCCTCCAAGAATGCCCCAGCTACATCCCTGGGCAACGTGTTCCAGTATTCCACGACCCTCATGGCACAGAACTTGTTCCTAACATCCAATCTAAATCTACCCTTCTCTAATTTCAAACCATTGCCCTTTGTCCTATCACTCTAGGTCTTTGTAAAGTGTCTTTCTAGCCTTCTTTTAGGTCCCCTTCAGGTACTGAAGGCTGCTATTAAGTCTTCCCAGAGTATTCTCTTCTCTGGGCTGAACAACCCCAGCTCCCTCAGCCTGTCCTCATGGGAGAGGTGCTCCAGGTGGCACTCCTCTAGGCCCACTCCATCAGGTTCTTGTCCTTCTTGTGTTGAGGACTTCAAAACTGGACATGGTACTCCAGGTGAGGTCTCACCAAAGCAAAGTGGTAGAAGCACCTCTTTGCATCTGCTGCCCACACAGCTTTTGATGTAGCCTAGGATGCAGTTGGCTTTCTGGGCTGCAAGCATGTGATGTTGGCCAATATCCATCTTCTCCAATAAAAAAAGTATATCTTTATTACATGCCAAAATTCATGTTCTTGTATCACTAGAAGCACAAATCTCATTTCAACACTAGTGTAAGTAGACTAAGAGTTCTGTAAATTGGAATTCTCTGTTTATCAGTTATAACAGTTAATGCATAAGAGGTGATATTGATGTTCGTTACGTTGTTTTGCCATGCCACTTCAAATAAACTCAGGAAAGCTTAATTAAGAGGAAATATTCATGAGTATAGCATAGATTTACACTGAATATCTGTGATTATGACTAATAATCTAGCTCTTGTTATACATAAATCTCTACAAATGGCTCTGTTGTAGAAGTTATATTTCTATAATGATCTCTAAAATCAGATTCCTGTTCTCAAAGATAAGTATCTATAATTAACAGAATTATTTTACTCCAAAAGGTCCCTTCATATTCCCCCCCTTACTTGCATGTTACACGAGAATTTTATACAGGTTTGATTATTTACAATACCACTTTTATTCTCTCCTTTTCAGGCTTTGCATATTGTAGTCACGTGCTTTACAATGTACTTGCCTTCATCTACTTCCTGTATGATGCTGATCCCTCTTAGACACATTAATATTTCTTGAGACAAAAAAAAAATAAAGATAAAATTGAGAAAGTCTAAGAACTTCAGGTAACAACATGGTGCAAATTTAGTGGAAAATCTCTTTGCAGTATTGTAACATATATGTGAAATATGATAGTAAAGAGATGGACTAGAGGGAGTACGTGCTTTGTCTACGTGATTCTACAAAGAGGATAACTAAGGAGACTAAATCTAGCTTTCTAGGCAGGGTTGCTACGAACAGTGTAGAATGGAAAGTTTAATTTATCTATCTGTCTATCTATCTATCTATCTATCTACCTATCTATTTATTTATTGTAATTCAAAAGTTCAACAATTTAATTTGAAATTAAATCTTTGTGTGTGTGTGTATGTGTGTGTGTTTGTGTATGTGTGGATACTGTTAATCCTTGAGGAACTTGCTATACAGAGAAAGCCAACAACCTCAGTAATCTCTGGCCAGCTCATTATCCCATCACACAGCACTTGACCTCAATGTTACTGTAGATTAAGTCCAAATCTTGAAAAAAACAGTGTTGCCACAAAGAATCATATTTGCAGGAGCAGGATGCAGCATGGAAAAATTAAAGAAAAGGAGTCTTTACTGCTGCAGCACTTTCCTAAAAGCTAAAAAAAAAAAAAAAATGTTCAATAACAATATACCTTTTGTTCATTCTCTATAGGGAAAACGTTGTAGAGAGAGGTTCGATCCCAAGAATGTGAACTTGAGATGGCAGAGGCAGACGTATTATTTCTTTTACATGGAAAGCACAGCAGAAGAAAAGTGGAGTGTTATTCACTCTCAAAGAAGCCATATGAAAGAAAAATGACAGTTTTTACTCCGCTTAAGGGCCTTTTGGCTAGACTCACTCAACTGCATCCGTCAGTGTTAAATGAAGACCAGAAGCTCAATGAAGTGGCCCAATTAAGCTCAAATTTAAAGATTCCTACTGTGACATTCAATGACTTAAGACTCAGGTTAGACCCTTGGCTCCTTATGGCTTATTTCCTGGTTGCACCCACGGAGCAGAGGACAAACAGAAAGTTGCAGCAGAGCACTTTACAGAGCACAGTGCCTTTAGATATCTCCACTCACATAGCAAGAAGATGTGCCAGCAAAATCAGTCTGTCTGCTTTGCTCCTGGGACCCACACTAATCTTCACATCTGCAACTTCCCGATACTATTCGCATTCATCAGATGTTTCTGAAACATGATTGTAGGACAGAACTTGAGAAATTTCCTGAGAGGAACAATTTGTGAATAACAGTCAGCTAGGAGTGATGGAAACTTTCAGCTTAGTAAATTAGCCTCCGTTCCTGCAATGTTCCTCAGAGTCCTACTCTACAAATTGGATGATTGTTGTGGTGAGATGGATTGGGAGCTGGCTGAAGGACAGAGGTCAGAGGGGTCAGTGGGGCAGAGTCTAGTTTGAGACCTATGGCTAGTGGTGTCACCCAAGGGTCAGTCCTGGCTCCATCACTATTCAATATACTCATGAATGATCTGCACAAAAGGATAGAGTGTATCCTCATTAAGTTTGCTGAGGATCCCAAACTCTCTTGTAGTACTGTGTCCAATTTTGGGTACCTCCGCTCAAGAAAGACTGAAAACTAGAGAGAGTCCAATGCAGGACCACTAAGATGGTTAAGGGACTGGAACATCTGTCCTGCGAGGAAAGGCTGAGAGAGCTGGGACTGTTTAGCTTGGAGAAGAGGAGGTTGCGGGGGAATCTTACTAATGGTTGCAAATATCAGTGGGGTGGGTCTCAGTAAGGGGCGGGGCAGACTCTGATCAGTGGTCCTCAGTGACAGGACAATAAGCAATGGACATAAAGGTGGAGGTAGGAAGTTCCATCTAAATATAAGAAGGAA
>WBNM01020567.1:17178-31150 GCA_013399055.1 Ramphastos sulfuratus
CTCCACCACCTCCCTAGGCAGCTCATTCCAGTAGCGAATGACTCTCTCGGTGAAGAACTTTCTCCTCACCTCGAGCCTAAATTTCCCCTGGCACAGCTTGAGACTGTGTCCTCTTGTTCTGGTGCTGGTTGCCTGAGAGAAGAAAGCAACCTCCTGCTGGCCACAACCATCCTTCAGGTAGTTGTAGACAGCAAGAAGGTCTCCCCTGAGCCTCCTCTTCGCCACGCTAAACAATCCCAGCTCCCTCAGCCTCTCCTCGTAGGGCTTGTGCTCAAGGCCTCTCACCAGACTCGTTGCCCTTCTCTGGACACGTTCAAGCACCTCAATGTCCCTCTTAAATTGAGGAGCCCAGAACTGGACCAAACGAATCTGTAATTGGTAAATCACATTGATAAGCAATACACTCAATGAAACTCATAGGACAGGTGCTACAATATCATTGATTCTCCACAGAGACTCCTCACATTCATTTACATGCTAGTTAACTTGCAAGCAGGCTTTTTACTTAGATTTTTAAGTAATTAAGTTAAGAGCTTTTTTTTTTTTTGCTTTTTTTTTTTTTTGTTCTGTTGGAATGAAAGTTAGCCTTTATTCTTAGACATATTTGAAGTGTTTTAAGGTACCTTTTGCATATTAATTAATATTTATTAATTGAGTGGTTCTTTTTATTCAGGTTCCTTCACCCTTTCCTATATAATTTTGGAATCAGAGGATCACTAGATTTAACAGAAATCTATTCAGTAGCTTTTGGCATTTTTTTTCTTTTTTTACAGTTCATATCCTCTCTACAATTCAGTATAATTTTAATACAGATATATATCACAGTTACATTTGAAACAGGTACATTTTCCATTCCTAAATAAGCTGACATTGAGATAAGATTTCTCTCCTCAATACAGCATAGAGGGAGTACAAAAAGCACCTGAAAGGCAGGTTCTGAAAGAGAAATAACTTACGCTGTGTGTTAGTCATTAGGATGACAATGCTAGCTGAGTAGAGAAAGAAAGTATTCAAGAGAAAATTTTACGCTGGAGAAAAAGAATCACTTTCCTGGAGGTTTAGTACAGACCAGATAGTACAATAGCAGAGCTTCACATGACAAAGGGGAAAGAAATAAAGTAGGAATTGTCAATGCTCTGACAAGAAAGCAAATGAGTCCCCAGAGTTAAATTCATATATGGCTGTGAATTTTCAACATCCACTTGATTTTCCAAATTTCTGTTAATCCAAACTCTTCCAGCTGTGCAAGTTATGGTGGAATGCTAGGTAGCATATCTGATTTTATCATGAAGCTGTTGCAGAAGAGAGGCGTCTAGTACTGGCATGTTTTTATCAACATTGTAAACTGAAGTACATTCCAATGAGGATGCTTATAACTAGCAATACAGACCATCATTGTTTTCAACATCGTGGTGATATCCAGCTCCATACCTACATGTGTGTCAAATTTAGTCTCATTTCTACTTTGCTTTTTTCTTCAGTAAATTTGGGTTCCAGGTGAAGTACACTAGACACAAGAAATTGCAGAGAATGTGTGCATGTGAGTGTGTACACACACATTCTGAGTATATAATACACCTATATTGTGGAAGACTTAGATGAAAAGCTTCACATTAAGATGCTGGAATGAATTTGGGGAATAGAGTTTTCAGTTTGGTTATTAGCTGTAGCAAGACACTACCCTGTGGCAGGTTGTGTGGTCTGGGATAGTCAGTCTAGCTGAAAAATCTGAGTTTACGAGCCTGCATGAATCAAACAAAATTTTGATGCTGGACATTCTCAGATTGTTTTTGAGCTCTGGATTCAGCCTCCTTCATTTCCCAGTGCTGTCTGCCACATTCTACTTTTTCTCAAGCAAGTAACTACCCAAAATGACAATACATTCATCAAACACTTCAAATCTATGATTTTGACAGGGTACTCTCTGTGCTACAGGTTGCATAAGTAAGAATTTGCACCTTAAAGAACACTTGCTAAAAAGTACATACCTTACCTAGAGTATTCTGAATGGAATCAGAGAATTTTGATATCAGTTGTATTTTTGTGGTGGCAGTTATTCTCCTTGTGTGTAATGTGTCACTTTGAATTGTCAAAGGTTTTGGAAGCAATCAATTGATTTTTAGTTATCTTCCTGAAAGGCTTACTAATTAAAAACAAAATAAAATTAAAAGCCTTCTACATGTCTTCATCTCCTTGTGGTGGTCTGAAAAATGGCACTTTCAGCAGCACTCTTCTGGTTGCCATAAAAACCTTGTTTGATTTATGATAAATGTTAATTGCAGTCATATAACTTCCAGTCTGTCCACGTAAGTACTCTAGGACAATAAATGCTGTGCTCATTCAAGCGCACTGTGTTCAGAATATTATCTATTAAAGCCACTGTGGATTAAATGAAGCAGATAATATGTGATGAAATGCTTATTCTCTTCTTTTGGCTCACAAGACAAATATGCATTACTGCAACACTGGATGTCTTGCCAGAAGGAAGAGATTTCCTTTGCAGTTGTGTGGCTCTAATGCACTGCATTGTTTCTTTATGCTGCACATACATTGCTTTTTTTTTCCTAGAGGAGCAAGAAGACAAACATTTAACTGTAGAAGAAATATGTTTTCTCAGGACAAAATATTATTGCAACCCGAGGTGAAGCAAATGTGGAAAACATTAAATTCAAATGAAGGATGCACTTTTAAAATCAACAACACTGCCTCTAAGACAGAGAAGTTATATTATGAGTGTAGTTTTTCACCCTGTACACAGGATTGAGAATCTTTTACTGTATTCAACTAAATACACTCAATATGCTTTCAGAATTGTGAAATCTCATAATATGCACTTTTTTTTTTCCACATTTTGCCTCAAGGAACTTGGTTTCAAGTAAATCCATCACAGGAAAGTATCTGCAGTGACACCTCCACTGCTGCATTACATGATGAAAGATTACAGGCTGCTATCATTGTATCTCCCTTACAGTGTCATTACCCACCTCCTCCAACCTCAAGAAAACTTAAGAGATGTCATTTAACCTCACAATTCCCTATAGGATGTTCTTGGGATATTTTAATTATCTTTGTTCTCAGGAAGGCATAGAATTTCTCTATCTGAAGGCATCTGAATCTCTATCCCTGTCTCTTCATCTTTCCTCATCAAATCGCATCTCTATTTATCTGTATCAATTTCCATATCCATATCTCTATCCCTCTCATCTCTGCATCTACCTCTACCTCTCTATCTGTATCTATATAAATCTGTATATACCTATATATCTAATCTACATCTATTCTATGTCTATCTACATCTATATCATATATATCTATCTAATCTATACCATCTCTATCTCATCTATATATGCATGTGTATATCATCTATCTGTAGCATTTATAGCTATATATTTCTGTTTATATATTACTTTATTTTCTTTTTTAAAAATCATATTCATACATTAAATAAACATTAAATTAGTGAATGGCAGAGAAATTGGCAGTCAGTGCAAAAACAGGCAAGTGGGTTTGGCAAGCGTCTATGTAAGAGATTATAACACACAAAATACTGTTTATTTAGACACACACACTCACAAAACCAACAAAAGGCAACCAACCAAAAATTTTTTTTTTTTTCAAAATAGGCAAGTTTAAAGGAAATTAATGAAATGGGATTTCATTTTCTGAATATTATCTTTACCACTGCGGTTACCAAATAAGAGATACTGAAACCTGAGGTCCACATTCAAAAAATATTAAACATACATGGAAGTAACAAAATGCACATGTAGAGCAAAGATAAATAAACTGTATGTGCAGAAATCCTGAGGTTCGTGTGAGTAACTTATTTGAAACGTGCTTTGAATTTTAGATGCAAAATAAATATTTTCTGGGTTTAGGGTTTTTATTAACATTTATGTTTAAATGTATTTTCCATTTTACTTTTCTGTCTGAGTGTAAATTCTAAAAAAATTCCAGAAACCAAAAAAATCCAAACCAACCAACCAACCAACCAAAACAACCCTTAAAATTGGTGTCATGCTTCACAATGCTATTGTCATGGAAGAAATAATTAAGAAAGTTTTTTCCCAATCTCTTAAGAAGCTTGTTGACATGATTAATGACTCTCTCTTCAATTGAGAAAGGAACTAACTGCCATGTTACTGTATCTCTGGCTTAAAATTTTGCTTATATCTGTGTTCATATTTTTAAAATCATAGTTTTGACACTATAGCTCTGCTCATTATATTCAGCTTTTCTCTCTGTTTTCACTAGTATTCTTAGTTCCTGCAGAAAGCTAATTACTGATACAAACTTGTCCATGGTCTTATCTTTTAGCATACATTCTTTCTGTGTGCAAATGTGCTCATGATTTTTTTACAGAAAAATACTTTTTTTTTTTAAATTCAGAATGTACTTTACAACAAATTAAATGTTCTCCTATGTGAATTTAACGTTGCAGTCAATATGTGCTTACATGTGCAAAATATTATCACAGCATCTTTACAACCTCTCCTGTCAAGTTCAACCATCAACTCAACACTGCAATGATTACTAACTACCATGATCACTAACCCATGTCCTGAAGTGTTTTGTCTACACATTTTTTAACATCTCTAGGATGGTGATGGAAGAATTTATAATGATAGATCTCAGTCCATGCCACAGTCATTCATTACAGAATGTGCTTGGGGACCTTGTCTGTATATTTAGTAGCACCTTTCTGGCAACTAAAAAGAAATCTGTCACATATCTTGTCTTTCAAAAGGTCAGGCAGAATGGCATTTGACTTCATTTTTTGTGGGAAAGCAAGGTTACTATATTATTTTTCAACAGATATGTATCACCTTTTGTGTTCTATGTTTTTTCTATCACAGTGTGCCAGTGTTTGTAATTGCCTGTAATTATTTCTTTCTGTGCAAAACCATACATTTCATTGTGAGGTTTTGACTGCTTTTCAGTATTTTTCAGTGAAAATGTGTTTGGCAAAAGAATAAAGTTCTCATCTTCAGATAAAAAGCATATAACATACAGCTCAAAATGCAGCTGTTTGTGTGGTTTACTTCCCTCACAATGGGCATTAATAACAAAGACGACTCCCTGGCAGGCTTTGACTGATATGCTTTGGCAATTTTCCTGTAAGATTTGCCGTGTGGGAAGTTCTAGTGTTGACATCTTAGTGTTGAGGGTTTGGCCAATTGAGATTTCTATATGAGGTCAGTTCAATTTGCAGACATAGCCAAGAATTTTAGAAAATACACTAATGCACTATTCCTTCCATACCTTGTTAGACAGTAAATATATTTCCCTATAAATCAAGTCTTTTATTTATATTTCTAACAAATACATGGTGCTGTTGCTAAAACACAGTGATTATTGGTTACGAACAAAAGTATGTTCACAGGATTTTGTGTGGGAGTGTGTGTGGAGTGTGCATGTGTCTGTGTGTATTTTTGCAGAGTTTGCATGATAAGATATGTGTACTGATTTTGGCTTTCTATTTTCTAATCAGATTATATAAAAAACTTGACCTATGTTCATTTTCAGTCATTCTGGCAAACTTGAAGACAGCCTTGTGGTTGGTGTTTCAATGTCACCTGACAGGTAAACTAAATGACAAAATAATGTTAACCTTATATTAAAAGATTATGCACAAAATCAATACATAGAAAATATGTTTTTCATTAATCTTTAGTAAGGCTTTTGGTTAGCCTTATTGGATTATCTTCATAATAACAGAAGAATCTAGAGATACAAGATGTTTATCTGTACTTCATCCTGAAGTTTTCAAGACAATATTCTTATGCTTTCTTTCTGGTACATGAGACCAAAGCATAGTTTTGATTTCTAATAGAAAATAAGAAGGGAAAATGCTGCCATTGAGATCTTTGTCCTTATTGTATTGACTTGGTTTGAATTTTTTTCTCAGTCTAAGTAGAACAAATATTCCTCTGTCACTACCATGAGAACACAGGCCCTTTCCTTATTCTCCTTAGAAAATCTTTTTATATTGATTTTAATGGAAATTATGTGAAAATGGTACTAAAATGAGGAGGAAAAAGAGATCTTGTGAAAAGGTCCCAGTTGGTGTAGCAGTACTGCTTCTTAGAGCAAATTATTTTGATTACTTTGTGTACTTGGATTTTTAAGGCTTTTAAATGTCAATGACTAAAAATCAATCTAAAATGTGTGGAGCTCTTAAAGCATTTGTAGACATGAATGGAAACCACTTGGAAATGAGAGACACCAATTTTGTTACCGCGGTTGTACTGAAATTTGGGAGAAATCAATTTTCCTTTGCATCTCAATTCAGCATCCATACTATTTGTCAAAGTACTCCAATCTTAATGTATATATTATGTGATTAAAAATGTGCATGCTTGTGAAGTGCTTCAGTACTATGGGAAGGAAGTCACAAATCTATAGTGCAAAGCATTACTAAAAAGAAACAAGAAACAGCAGATACATTCTATCTTCATGATCTCCGGACTGACTTTGCAAAATAGTATCTTACTCCATCTCACAGACAAATTTACCTATTTCCGCTCATGTGTGTACATATAATTCCTAGAAGGCTGTTGTGACTAGAAATCAGAGAAATGTGTTTATCATCTATGCATTCTTTGAAACTAGCTTTTCTTTTCTAAAGAGCTGTTTTATTCTATTCCGATGGAGCTAAACCTGAGCACACGGCTAAACTAATCCAGTAATTTATTTTCACTAGTGAGCAATTTAAATTTATGGTGTTAATAAGTGAAGTAGCTCTGCCCCACTATGCATAAATAATAATCTCAAAGACACCTACTGACCTCAGGAACTGAGTAGTTTTGCAGGATGAGGATTTTGATTAAATGGATTTCAAAACTGTACTGTCGATAACATTTTTACTCTATGTTATGAAACTATTGGGAATTGTTTTTTTTTAAATCCCATTACTCAGAAGTTGTCTCCTTCCCAATTACTCTGTACAACAGCATGACCCTAAAAAAAAAAAAAAAAAAAGCACAACATAAATCTAGAACCATTGTGTATCTATTATATACATACTGTCAGTGTAAATCTATTTCTGCTCATAGCTTCTCCTCTTGCAACGTACTTATTTTCTTACACACACAATTTATCTACATGTGACTACAGGGCTTGAAATCTGCATTGGGAATGTATTTACATTGGAGAGACACAGTCTTGCAGATTGCTTCAAGTTATGAAATAGAAATACTGAAATTCTATGTGAGGTTTCTCTTGATTGCTCTAAGTATTTAAATTATCTGAAGCAATCCGGAGAACAATTCTATGGAAAAAAAAAAAAGAACCTCAAGACTAAAACCAAAACAAAACGAAGCCATGCACAAAAAATAAAAAAAAACAAAAACCAAAAACCAAAGTCAACCAACCAACCAAACACAACAACAACAACAACAATAAAACCCACCAAAAACCAACAAAACAAACCCACAAAACCCCCCAACACAAACCAGCAGAGATAAAAACTTTAATACTGGATGTCTAGTAAGAAATCTCTCTCTTTTTTTTTTTTTTTTTGCCCCCCCTTTTAAACAATCTCTATTTTATGTGCATTTGTTTCCTTCAAAAAACTTGTACCACTATTTTTATTACGATTGGCTCCATATTACTACAGCCATAGTTTATACATTTATAAAAGTTTGATTGACTGGTCAGATCATTCTATCACCTTCTGGCAACTGATACCAGCCACCTGGTCTTCATTTCCTGTAGCTTGCTCTGTTGGCAGTACTGTTTTTAAAATGGTTCAGAAAGCAGTAGTTACTGTGTCTAAGAAAGAGTGTAAACATGTAACTGGTCCATTATAGTTTGCAATGCAAGTTGCATGAACTCTGATGTAGATGACCAGTATCACAGCTCCCAGCAAAGCCCACTTTTAAGAGAATTCTTACAGTGCTTTTGCAGAGAATTCAATGAAACATTGGCAAGGAAGCTTGCAGTGAACATCTGCTACAGGCCATCTGACCAGAAAAAAGTTAATAAGACCCCATACAGACAGAATCAGCCACATGCTTGCAGACCTGGTCCTCATGGGGGTCTTCAGCCACTCTAGTATCTGCTGTAGGGACAATACACCATAATATAAGCAATTCAGGAGGTTCCTGAAGTACATCAGTGAGAAATTTCTGACCCCAGTGACAAAGGAGATAGTGACGAGAGGTGGTCTGCTGGGCACTATAATAACACAGAGGCATCCATTGGGACTGTGAAGATCAAAACCAGCCTTGACTGCGGTGATCATCAGATCATGGAATTCAGCATTCTGAGAGGAAGGAAGAAGCTAAAAATCAAATTTACAACTCTCGATTTCAGGACTGCAGACTTTGGCCTGTTCAGCAGTCTTCTTGAAATAGTTCCATGGGAGGGAAAAGGGGTGCAAGAAATCTAGTTAACATTCAAAGATCACCTTCTCCTTGCAAGAGCAGTATAACACAGTGAATAGGAAATCAAGTGAAAATGCCAGGTCTGTGTGGATGAAGAAGAAACTGCTAACCAAACTCAAACACAAAAGGGGATCATCTAAAGGGTGTTCATAAGGACAGATGACCTGGGAGGTACACATGTACACTGTCCAAACATCCAGGAATAAAGCTATAAAAGCCGAAGCCTAGCCGTAGTAGTATCTGGCTAAGGATGTGAAAAACAATGTGAAGGTGATCTGTATGTACATAGCAAAAGAAAGACTAAGGGAAATATGAGCTCATTGTCCAGTGAGACAGGGCATCTGATTACACAGGACACAGGAAAATCTGAGTGCTTTCTCTGCCTCACCCTTATGGATACTGACCTTCAGGTCCCAAAGACTAAAGGAAGTGTGGAGCAAGGAGGATGTACCCTTGATGGAAAAGCATCAGGTCAGAGAAAGACTGAAGGAAAGCAAATGTCACTCTTGTCTTCAAGAAAAGCAAGAAATTGATTGCATCCAGAGAACTATAGGCTGGTCAGCCTCACCACTATCTCTGGGAAAGCTAGTCCTGAAAACCATCTCCAGGCACACCAACTTGAAAATCATCAGTCGTAGTTGGCATGGTTTCAGCAAGGAGGAGCAATGTCTCACCAACTTGGTATACATTTGTGATGAAATGACTGGCCTGGTAATGAGGGAAGAGCAGTGGATATTGTCTTATCAGACTTCAGTAAGGCCTTTGACATTGTCTCCCATAAGATCCTTGTAGATAATACGCTGTTGTGGCAGGATGGACAGACAGTGAGGTGGACTAAAAATTGACCAGTGGTATAACATCTGGTTGGAGGCAGTGTACCACTGGGTCCAGTCCAGTTTAACTTCTTCATTAACTTTCTAGGTAATGGACCAGAGTGTATCCTCAGCAATCTTGTAGACAACGCAGAACTGGGGAGAATGGATGATGAACCAGGGGACTGTACTGCCATTGAGAGGGATCTGGAAAGGTTGGAGAAATGCACTTTCAGGAACCTTATTAAGTTCAGCAAGGGAAGATACAAAGTCCTGCACCTGGGAAGGGACAACCCCAGACACCAGGATGTGCTGAGAGTTGTTCATTTGGAAAGCAACTTTGAGCAAGATAACTTGCAGGTTCACATGGACACCAAGTTGAACATAACTGCAAAAGTATTTAAGGGTGTCCTAGCCTGCATTAGGAGAGTGTTAACAGCAGCAGGAGAAAGACAATTCTTATCCTCTACTCAGCACTAGTGAGTCTACCTCTGAAGTGCTATGTGCAATTCTGAGCTTCACAATACTAAAAAATACTAACAGGTACTTATTGGGGATTATCCAGTGAAGGACAATGTAGGGACCAGAATTTTGCATGAGCAGTGGGGCTGGAAGGTTGGTCCCTCCCAACCTCAACCAGTCTGTGATTCTGTGGTTCAATGGTTTTTTACTTCATGCTAATGGTTAGCACCCTCACAGGAGCTAGGAAATTTTTCTCCTTCTAGGTGATGTGTATTATTTGCACATTTATCTCTTTCTGTAGTGGTACAAGTGTTGATTTTTAAACATCTTTTCTCTCTCCTTAATTTAGTTTCCTCCCTTGTCACACACCATGTGTTATTTGTAGAGAAGTAACATCACAGACATGTCTCTATTGCCTTGGAAAGCATGGATCTCTCTCCATATATATATAGATATATATATTTTTAAATGTTTTTTTTAATTAACCTTTGTGTAATTTCTTATTAGCTTCTTTGTCCCTACCTGTTCATATTCCAGATCAGCTTTTTTTCAAAAATGTGTTTAAAACAATGAATAGTATTCAGCATGAGAGCTTAGTGAGAGCTTTGACAGCAGCATTCAGTAATACACACTGCCTGCTAACCAGTAACTCCTGTTCTGGTCCCCCCAGCATAAGAAGGACATTAGACTGCTGTGGGAGGTCCAGGGGAGGGCAATGAACACGGTCAGAGGGTTCCAGCACCTCTGCTACAGGGACAGGTTGTGAGAGTTGGGGCTATTCAGTCTGAAGAAGAAATGGCTCTGAGGAGACCTTAGAGAGAGAGGCCTTTCAGTACCTGAAGACAGTCTATGAGAAAGCTGGGGAGGCATTTTTTACAAGGCATTGTAGTGGTAGGATGAGGGTGAACAGCTTCAAGCTGGAAGATGGCAGGTATAGACTGGACATTAGGAAGAAATTCTTTACAGTGCAGCTGATGAGCTTGCCTGGGGAGGTTGTGGATCTCCTCTCCCTGGAGATGTTCCAGGCCAGGTTGCATAAGGCCTTAAGCGACCTGATCTAGTGAAGGGCATTCATGCCATGAGGGAGGGTTTGAAACTAAATGATCTTTAAAGTCCCTTCCAATCCAGATCATTCTATGATTATGTGATTCTCTTTTTGAGGGGCACCATGATGCTGACTTGTTCACCTGATGATTAGTTAAAAGCCCTTTCAGCTACTCATGTTTGTTAAACTTAGATACAGGAGGTTTTCTTACAAATTCGTGAGAGTGTGTTCTGTAATTTGTACAACATATTTATTTCTGTGTCCGTATTTCAGTGTCACCCTGAACATTTTCTGTACTGAGGATTCTTTGAATTATCAGAAGATTTAATCAGCATGTGCACGTTTTAGTGAAAGGTTACTAATGAAATTAAACAAGTCTGGTTTCAAAGCAGGCCCTGCGGAGCTCGACTAACAACTTTGCTCCAACCTTCTCACTGCACTTTTCAGTATTAACTTTATGCTCTCCCCTTCTATGCAGACCACTAATCACTCTGAAGTTCTCACATCTCCTAATGTTTTCTTCAATGTTTCGCTGAAGATATTGAAAATACATCTTTGGCTGGACTTCTTAGGCAGGTGCAGGTGCCATATATCTGAAATTTAAGGAAAGTGGATGTAGTTGGGCTTGAGATATATATAGTCTAAGTATGTAGGATCATAGAATCACAATGTTATAGAATCATAAAATCACAGGGTAGTTTGGTTTGAGAAGGACTAGATCATTCGATTCCAACCCCTTGCCATGGGCAGGGACACGTTCTACTAGACTAGGTTGTCCCATCCAGTCTGGCACCTGTTGATAGAAAAAGGAGTATTGGATATAAGATAGAACCCAGAAAGTTCCACCTCAACATGAGGAGAAACTTCTTTACTGTGAGGGTGATGGAGCACTGGAACAGGTTGCAAAGAGAGGTTACAGAGTTTCCTTGTCTGGAGACTATCAAGGACAGTGTTCCTGTGTGTCTACTCTAGGTGGTCCTGCTTTGGCAGGGAGGTTGGATCCAATGATCTCTGGAGATTTCTTCCAACCCATAACATTCTGTGATTCTCGTAATGAGCTGTCCTTTGAAGACAGGAGAAATCAGTGGTAGCTGGATACCTTTTGAACTTTTAGGATAGTGTGCAAGCTTAATAGGCTTATAAATACTAACTTCACCCAGAGAGGCGCAGAAACTAATTTTAATGAACCTATGATGTATGATACAGGGGGATATGCATGTAAGATGGGAACATGGAGAAGGCAAACTGGGAAGTCTAGATATTCTGTATACCCCAGCCAATGGGCAAAGGAAGAGGGTTACTTGTGACCTAGAAATTGAGATAAAAGTAAACTGTGTTTTCTATCAATTAGCCTTGTGGATTCTCCCTTTATTGAAATAAAGTTTTACAAGACTCCTCTGACTCCTTTGTGAACAGTAACCTCTAATAATGAAAATTGCCCATACACCCTTGAATAGTTCTATGTTCTTCTGGTGCTGAAGGTTCCAGGGCTGTACACAGTAATCCAGGTAAATCAAAGTACTAATTTTCAGGGCTGAGTCTGACTGTTGCTTGAAAGAGCAAAACACTTTTCACTGTGTCACCCTCAGGTGCTGAGTAACTTGTTTGGTTCCTCCCTTCTCAGAGAAAAGCCACAGGGTCAGGATTCCTGTGGAGGAACTGCCACTCATGAATAGACACCACTTAGGAAAATAGGCATATCCTAGCCACTTGTTGGTGAAAATGGGTAGTTAATAACTGAGTTTCTCAAAGAAAAGCTTCAATGCCACCGGAAAAGTCACTAGCTTAAGAGCTAATTTCTTAGCACTCTCACACATGATGGTTCAGTGGAAACAGACCAGAAAAAGAGAAAATTATCTCTTCATAGTTGAACAGGAGAGGATTTTTAGTTTTACAAGCAGAAGAAGTGGAAATGTAAACGTTGATAACTGAGATCTAATGATTCCCAGTAGAACTTCATGTACTCGTAGATCCATGAATAGGAAGAGACTGGAAACTAAAGATGCTGTTACTTCATTTTGGCCCTTAAGAAACATTGTAAGTAAAAATATCATAAACAGAATATAAACCTTAGTTAAATTCTATATTCCTGAAGATATATAATTTAACCTTGGAGCTGCATACAACAACAAGACTGATTTCTATGTATCAGTTATACTTCATTCATGTTTTCTTTTCTTTCTCTTCACCCAAAAAACTCAAAACCAAAACAAACACAAAAAACTCAGACAAACAACAAAAGAGTTTCTGAAGTTTTGTTATGGGTTCTTTTTTTTTTTTTTTTTAAGTGTTTTTTTGTTTGTTTGGTTTGGTTTTAAATATTGGATTCTTGTAGCATTTAGGTTTGTGGATATTGAAAAACCAGAAGAACCCATACAGTGCATGAATCACTTTATGACATGTAAGTGATCATTTGCTTGTTCTCTGAAGCTCTAGTAGAAATCCCAGGGGCAACAGATGGACTCATATAGGAGTTCTGTTAAGCTGTAGCACATATATGCTTTTAACTGAAGGCCTGCCAAAACCTATGTGTTTCTAAAGAATTTCCCTGCTAACCTGTATGATAGCAACCACAGTTGAGTGATGCCTTAATATTACTTGGTGTGAAGGAAGATGGAACTGCAGCACATTTCAGAAGAGGACTATGAGCACCCACTGAACACCAGTGGCAGTGAACTGATGCTCAACACTAAAATCATTTCAAGCAGAAGGCCAGCAAGAAGACTATGTCCAAGAGGAAGAAATTGGGCTGAAAAGGTTAAGAGTTAAAACTTGTAATAAGTACTTACACTAAAAGTCAGTTTAAACTTAAAATATTGCCACCAGAAGTTAACAGACATCTTGATGGATTTGAGTACAGACCGTCTTCCTGTCCAGGTGTTTGACTTTCCCTGTGGCATAACTTCCATTTTGTGAAATGCTGATGTTGTGGCAATTTTTTTAATTGCACATTTTTGAGAATTAACGTGATAGAGAACACAATCCACTTCAAAATAGCTGCCTGTGCAGTTGTTAGAAGCTCTTTATGTGAAACTTAAAAGACTGTCTTCTGTAACTTAGTAACAGAGTTGGAGCTGATTCTCTTTCTGTTTGTTTGATTTTTGTTTTATTTCATTTGGGTTTTTTTTTCAGTCTTTCAGGTGGTGGTGGTATTTTATTTTATTTTACCAAATTCATCTAAATAATTATCTTACATTAGAGAGAAATACAGAGAGGATTAATTCAAGACACAAATTCCACATATCAGGTGACTGGCCAAATGTTAG
>WBNM01020570.1:0-56672 GCA_013399055.1 Ramphastos sulfuratus
CAAGTTCCACTACAGAAACAAAAACCCTCAGTGACTCCAACGAGTTTCACCCATTGAAACACCACCAGGCAGAAGCCATGCTGATACTTGTTTTCAACAGTGGCCAACAAAATCCCTTCACTCAATCTTTAAGTGAGAGAGACAACACTTCACTGAATTCTCACCAAGATGCATCCACAGTCTTGAAAGCAATATTAAAAAAAGAATTTAAAAAAGGGAAGATTTATAAAGAAGTTGAGGTCACAGCTGTCCATCACAGATTATGCTCCCAGTTGTGACCTACCCATATCATTGCTCTACAAGGCTGATTCTTTTATCTTTTGGCTCCTCAAATGCATCCATGACACTGGCACAGCACTAGCGTCATCCAGCCTTCTGACTTGGATGGGCTTTTTCTATTCATCCTTTTAAGCACAGAGTAAGCACAAAGACCTTGTTTGTAGCCCAGAGACTTGCAGTTCAAAACCAGACATGTGAAATCTAATTAGAAATTTCAGGGAATAAGGGGGGAAAAAAAAGAATTATTTTTTTTTTTTGGGTCAGAAATCTAGAGGCTAGCATCTCAAAGCCTGGGTGAAGCTGATAGGTTATAATGAAACATGGAGAACAGTTAAGGTCACCAAGTTGCCTTCCTACTAGAAAGTGGACCTTGCTTGGCACGAATCTTTTTTTCAAAAGGTGTCAATGCTGCCAGATTTCCATGTAAATAAACAGGACCTGTGTAAGCAATCATCACAAAAAGGGACAGAATGCAGGCAGCAGCTGCTGAAAGCGCACATTGAAGTCCTACAGAAGTTGCAAGCACCAGAGGAACCCAACTAAGAGCTGTGCAACAACCAAAGTACAAGCACTGCTGAAGCAGCATTAGCTAAATAAAGGATGATGAAGGCAGGAATTTGCACAGCTGCTAAACACTGGAGGTTTGCATGTACACATGAATGCTTATCAAGGAAATTTACACCAGCAGTAGATGCCAACAGCCTCAGTTTAAATCAGTGATCCATAAGCAAAGAGACTGATCAGCTTCTTTCTTTGATTACTTTTTCCAGTAAGCTGAACTCCACAGGTCAAACCTTGTTATAATTTTTCACTAGGAGTGACTCCTAGGTCATGCAGCCTGCAAGGTATTGTGTTGTTCCCTTCCCTACAAGGGCACATGCAGCAGCAGTCCCTGCAGTAAGAACCCTCTCTACTTCTGCAGTCTAACTTCCACAGGAAAGTCACATCTAAAAGTGGAGCTGCACATACTCACAAGGTCTTCCATATGAAGACTCTTACTAGAATTGATTAGTTGAATTAGTTCTCATCTCAACTTGGCAACAAGAGTACTTAACACAGTACCTAGCAGTCCAATTATTAGGTCATATCTAAACAGAAAACCCTCTCAGCAAACTAGTGACTATTTTATGATACATTTCAGGACAGAAGCAAAGTCAGCTCACTTGTGACCCAAAGTTTACAAACACTTCCCCAAGCAGTTGAATGTAATGAGCCCTTTTCAATTAAGAGGTACTTGGAAACTTCCCTCAGCTTGCTCTGCACAGAAATCTCTGATTTTGCTTATCAATTAAGTACTGTTACCAAATGTAACAAACTGCTCCTTTTGTTCTTTGTTGGTTAGGGAACAATAGCAGCCTTTGTCATACTCTCGGCACTGCTATTTTTAGGATGTGTCTCTTTAGAGACCATTTCCCTCAGTTGATTTCTTCCACCTCTACTTAGCTCAGTCTACAGACATGAATTCTTTATTAGCAAAATGCTGCCTGCTCTAAGTGCTAAATCCTGACCCAAAAGAGAAGTATCTGTTAGATCAAGTAGTTTTGTTTCCCCCAAAGCAATTGTTTGGAATCATGGTTCAATTTCCATCTCTTCAGGGCTGCTACCAGGTTAACTCAGAGACTGAAACATGCTCTTTATCTCCAGAAATTTAAATGTCTGCATAAAAAAGTCTTAATTCTATTATTTCATATCCTTATTTTACAGACTTGATTAGTTGTAGACTTAGTGCTTACAAGTATGGTTTAGTCAAACACTTGTCAGTGTTAAGTTAATGATCTCAATGTTCTTAAAGGTCTTCTCCAACCTAAGCAATTTTGACGCAGTGGGCAAATCCTGAAGATTCACAGCGAATGTGGATCAGTCTTTATCACACAGCAAGCAGGAGGGATGCAGAGTACCCTAAATAAGGACTACACTGCCTCCTTGCACCAGAATGCAGAGTACCACTATGTCCTTGCTGGAAGCAAAGAGCTGGGTCCATGTGAAATGCACAAAAGAATAGCACAAAGAAATCGACATTCCCTTTAACTTAATGGGTTCCAATCCAATGGAAGTTCAGAGAAAATACTCCAGAAGAACCTGATCCACCAACTACAAAGAGTAACTGTCTTGAAAGCTCTCTTTTTGGTGGGTTTTTAAGTTTCCCTTTCAAATTTCAGGATGGATGCACATTTCAAGTCACTTTAGATAAAAGGGAAATTCATTCTTTCTGGTAGGACTCCACGATTTTATTTCTCCATCTACTCAAGGAGCACTATTTAGCAAGGGATGCTGGTGGGTGGATTCCTGCAGCACTCACCACATCTCCAAAGAGGGCTGTGGGAATTTGTGGGAGCACAGAACTAACTTAATATGGCATCAGATGACTACTGTCAGCAAATGTAGACCCAATGCTATGTGGTAAACTGTACATTTTGGCATTAGCCTAAAAAAGAAAGATGCCAGCCCTGGCAGACATCTGCTTAGCCAGATCTATCAGCATTTAAGCCTAAGGCAAAAAAATTCAGCAGAGCTACCTTCCAGAAAAGATCAAAATAAGATTATGCCAGAAGTATGATTACATTAATGCTCAGAGCAATGTGAACCAGCAAACAGAAACAGCAACTCAAAGGTAATCTGTGCTTTCTCCCTTGCTCACCAACTTTTCACATCTCTGTGTTCTTGCATTGTCACAGGTTTCCTACATTCCCTTCCTCTATTCAGTACTTCAGCTTCTTCATTCTTTTTTGTTTGTTTTGAAGGTTAGCTTTTACATTTTGTTTTCCTCTCCCTAAATTTTGTTACATCTTTGCTACCATGTAGCTAGGGACTTCCCTCCACTTGAAATCAGGTTAAGCTAAAGCTACAATGTTAGAGCTAAGAGTTACACTGGACTGGGACGCTAGCTCATGTTTTAGCATGGCATAGAATTTCTTACTTGAATACAAGATACAGGAACCCAGGGCATCAGAGGTTCTTTCCAGACTTTCTGAAGCCAAGTATAATGTTCAAAGAGACCTTTAATACTGATGGGTACAAGCTCATTTCTGTTAGCCCAGGTCACTCCTCTGTTACTATCCTCTTGTGGACTAAGATGACTTTGAAATAACAAAAGCAAAATCGTTCTTTGTATTCCCTCAATCTGAGTCCAGCTTGCATTTTTAAATTCATATTTTTCATTACAACTGTGTATTTTAAGCTCTTCCAAGAAAAACTAATTCCACTCTATGGGACAATACAGTAACTACATAACAGGAAAGAAGTCATGCTACAGTTTTGTGTTCTCTGAAGGAAAGACAATCAGAGTTAAGAGGGAAACCAGAAGGAAAGGACCATTGTACCGTATTTGCCATTTGCAGGGCTGGGTCCATCAAGCCAAGGATTTCTTCATTGTAACTTGACTCCAGACTAATTATGTCATCTATCACGTCATCCATCTGCAGCAGAAAAGGCAGACAAAGAAACACATGACAGTTACTAAAACCATTAGGATACAGAGGTCTGACAAAGCACTCTGGCTCACTGCAGCATGGGCCCAAGCAGAGGTGCCTGTGCAGTTCTGCTGTGCTCTGAATCCATCCCTCAGCCATGTTTCCTGCTACTCAGCCAGGACAGTTAAGTAATGACAAAGCTGAGGCTTCATGGTCTAACCTGCTCTTCACACTAGCAGTTACCCTGCACTATCTACACAGGTCCTCCCAGAACTTCATAGGAGATACCTCCTTGTAGAATAAGCTACATTGATGATGTGACTCCCTCTCTCCTGTGCAACACTGTCTCCTTCCTTCCTCTAGTTATGGGGCCAAAACCTCCATATAGATAGACAGCAATGCCCAAGCACCTGACATATGCAGGGGGAGGAAAAGGCTTGGTTGTGGGTGACAGGCTGCCCACTCTCAACAAATCATTGGATTCGAGCCCTTCATAAACTCTCCCAGAAAACACCACCCAAGAGTAGCTTGGACATTATTTTAGATTGTAGAAGCCATCTTCTTTATGGAGCTAAGCTGCAAGATGTCTCTGTAAACTCCTGTGTGGTCAGGAGAAAAAGAGGTCTCCAAAATACCCACACAAGTGCTCTGATATGTCCTGCAGAACTGAGTATTTTCTCCTTGGTCACTATAAAAAAGCTTAATTGACAGTCTTTTACAAAATCAGAGCCTGAAGGTGATGGCAGAAAGAGCAGCATATGAGACTGTATCAGCTCAGGAAAGTGTGATCAGAATACACTGACTGGAAGTGAGGGCAAGAAAGGAACTAACAGTTACAGCCCATTTGTGAAGCCTTGTTACTGGAAATAAAAGCCCTCTTAGTTTAAAAAAAGAAAAATTATAAAACAAAAGGACAAGTACTGAGGACAAATTTCCATGGATGGATTAAAGCCTTCTCATATTACTTTCTTAAATGCAGTTGCAATCATCACAGATCTGGTCTTAGAAACTATCAGGAGAAGAACATTTGCATGCAGTCTTGGGGAAATTGCATTAGAAAAGATTTACTGAAATGAGGCCTTAAAGCATGCCTGAGATGTTCTTCTGCTATAGTGTTACAGTGCTAGAAATGCACTAACCCTCTTTGAGTGTCTTCATGAACTTTTGACATCAATGCTAATAAACAAGGTTGCTGGTTTGTTCCTTAAATGCATCTTATGTTCAGCTTCCTAAAGACACAATGGGGCAAGTTTATTTTTCAACATAACTTCAAAAGAAACATGCTCATAAGAAAGGGGACCTGTGCTCCAGCTCCTGTGTCATCCAGTACCTGCATGCATGATGCTCGTGAGTGTGTATTCAGAGCCGGGCACTCACTCTCAACCCTGCTTTGCTCTTCAAATTTATAAAATCCCTGCAGAAATAAAAAGAAAAAAAAAAAAAAAAAAAAAAAAAAAAAAAAAAAAAAAAAGGAAAAGAAAAAGAGGAGAAACAAAACAAAACAAAAAAAAAAAAAAAAAGAGAGGCAAAGCATGGATCTGAGTTCATGGCACAGTCTCAGTCCCAAAAAGAGCATGATTGAAACAGTGTCATGCACACATGTGCCTGATGACACAGCAAAGCAAAGCTGTAAATATCTTGAGGGGGGAAAAAAAATTTAAAAAAAAAAAAATTAGGTACAACTGGGATGATAAGATGGAACTATTTCATTCCTTTTGAAGCCATGGAGCACAAGCAATTTCTCTTGCCTGTGCAAAATATGTTTTGTAATAACTGTTTCTCAAAGTTGTATAATGTTTTTTTTTTTCTCTCAAGAGTGCATCTGCAGTAAAAATCTGGCACAAAGGCTTGAGTGGGGAGGATGAGGGGACACAAGGAACTCTGCAATTGTCTCCCATTTGTCAAGTTACAAAATTACTGACATGATTCTTACACTTGTTGACATCCTACAAATCATCTTCCTTCAGCACCTGAGCACACATGTCACAGCTTACTAAGTTTTTGCCAGCAAAGATTAAGACAAGGTTGTAAAGGACTTCCAGGCAAAGGCTAGTGAAGTGTTATACTTGCAGCACTGAGCTCATCATAAAACAGCAATCAGTAACATCTTGGGGCAAGAGAATTACTCAAATTTTACTGTAAAAATAGCTAAAATATCAAAAGAAAGTATCAAAAAGCTTTGTGTTTTTCAGTTATTTTTGCTATGCTCTTTGCTCTTCCTACACTTAATGAGCCATAAATAACATTATTCCAGAAAGCTACAGCTTACAAAACTGCTTTGTACTCTCCAAAGGTCAATTATTCACTGCATGCATCAAGCAAAAGGCGGGAGGGGAAGTTTTAATAAGCATAAACTACTAAAATAGTTCAAAAAAGAGGAAGTTGGAGGGACATGAGATTTTTGTCTAAATGTTCTGTTTAAGTATATATTCATCAGGCAGACCCAGACACGCTAGCTGCATTTTCAGAGTGCACGGTTCAGGGAAGAAGATAAAAGTAACATCTTAACAATGAGCAAATAGGGTTTAAAGCAGAGAGCAAGCAGGTTGCAATGCCACTGTGCTGAAGAACATGCATTACCTCTTTCTCACAGTTGGAGTTAAGGGTGAGCATAGCCATGGGGCTGTTGGGTGCGCTGCTTCCAGTTCCAGGTGGCATGACGTGATCACCAGGCTGGTTTGGACACGGCAAGCTCAGGGCTTGGTTGGCATGTTTATTTGCCAGAGTGGTAGAGAGGTACTGCTTTACCTGCTGCCGCTGGGCTTGCTGAATGTGGTACTTGGTTGGATTCTCAAGGTGAGTCTGCACCTGTAAGACAAAATTGAGGAGAGCTTTATTGTTCTACTAGAACGTTAGAGATGCTGTCGATTTGAGCTCCAGACTCTTGACATACACACCAGCTAAGCATTTGACTTAAGGGACAAATCTGAGCAGCTCCACGGAACTCAAAAGCACTTCACTGGTTCATATTTGGTGGCAAAGAATTTATTTGAGCTTATGTTCCAATAACTAACTTATTAACAGTAAACCAACAACTTCCACTTATTTTTCTACTACGTAAGATTTTTCACTTCAGACCAACGCTCAGGTTTTCGGATTTGAGATCCTCCAGAGCAGACAGCTCTGCATTCAGACCTTCAGCTGCACAACATCTAGTTTTCAGTAAGATGTGGAGAACCAAGGTGTACTGTAGGATTCATTTTACTTGTTAGTAGCTATTATTTAAAACCAATTAAGCAGTGGATTGCTGTCCTTTATCAGAGGTCAAGTAACAGAGGTTTGGTGTTGGTTTTGTAGGTTTTAGTCACTTAAGGAACCCAAGTAACACACTGGTTAAAAAGCAAAAGGAATACATTTTTTTTTTTTTCTGCCTAGAAATTATTTCAAGCTCAGATATATGTCCTAAATCCTATATAAATAAGACAGCCTGTTTATAAACACATCATGCAAATAAGATGCAAAAAGAGAAGTGTTTTAGTTCAGATCAATCACTGTCCTCAGCAACAGCTATTTTTGTATGCAAGATAAGCTTTTTGGTACTTAGATTTTTTTTATGTATATATAAATTAGAAAGAAAAAGAATATATAACACAAAACATGAACACCCCATACCAAACCAATTTCACACACTCTGAATGAGCATGAGAAGAAAGACAAACTGGTTTCCACACAAAATTTTCATCCCATCATGGAAATTTTGTCATTAACATTTTTGTCGGAAGGTAGAAAATAAACTCAACTAGAACACCATCCTTAGAAGACTTTTTTGTTTGTTTTTAAACCTGTTCCATTAAAGTCACTTCTTACTGTTCCAATTGACCACATACATCCCCCACTTATTTTTCTGGAAGAAATTAACTAAAGCACACTAGATACCAGCAGAAAGGATTTCCTGTAGGCTGTAAGCCTTCTTAGCAACAGGTTTTAAAATAAAGCTGCAACAACAACTCACCTGATAATGATTATACTCAAGCATTTCCAGCATACTACTAATAGGTTGCAAGAGAAGCAGATGCAATATCCTTTGCTCTCTTGCTACTCCAGTTTGAGAGATTCCAGTATGGAAGCAACACAAACAAGCTACAGTAGAAGAAACTGAAATGCCACTGCTCAGACTTATAGTAACCTACGGCAATTAGCCACGCATGTAGAGAAGCAAACAGTTCACACAGGGGCTCTTCTTGGAAGCTAGGCAAGTTTAGCCCTAAATATTGGTATTATTTCCCCCCTCCTAGCTTTGACATCATGCTTTTGCATAAGCATAAAAGGACCTTTTAAGTGATGGGCTATCAAAGTCAGATTGACAGTTTGCTCAAGGCTAACTCGCTATTCATCTTTCGTTCCAGCGGTACCAACACAGACAATGCTATTTTTCTTTGGCAGTAAGGTTAAAAGTTTTTAAGGACAGAGTAAGAAATAACTGAACCAATGCCCTACCAGCCTACTACACATCTCCTGGCAGTGGGGTGCACTGGATAAACTCATGAGGCTACACAGCCCTGTCTTCAGCTTCTGGATGCAGCTGTCCACCACCCTGTCCCACATAGCTCCTAAGTCCACCCAGGGCTGAATATGAAGGTCATGAAGAAGGCCTCTCATGGCCTCATCCTCCCTGGTGGATTCTGTCTCAATCTACTACTTGAAGAAGTTTTCCATTTCAGGAATGGTTGAAAATGGGCTAAAGCATGTTTCAAACACTTAACCTGCACTTGCCATGGTACTGTGGACAGTCATACACCCTCCAGAATTTACTTTTTCCTTCCTACCTACTCCTCAACAAGAGCCAGTACTCAAGCACAGGCATCAAAAGCTGCTCAACTTGCTTTATTTTCCAAGGGCTCTGCTGCACAGGGAACCACACTTAAGAGAGTGTTTCGAGAGTTTAATCTGATTTGTTTCACTAAATGGCAACACAACACAATAGAGAAGTCTGCTGTGATAAGTACAGCACTTGCTTTGCCAGTCCCAAACTGCATTATCAATCTTCTTATCACCAGTCTAAGAGTTTGGCTACACAGATAAGTTTGTTTTCAGTTAAAATTTCATCTTCCAAGCAGATAAAAGTTATCAGTAAACCAGTTATTTTCCTAGCACTTATCTTTGAGGATGGTACTTTAAAAACAAGCTCTACTTTTCCATTGGAATTTGTCCATTCCTTTTCCTCCACAGGCATAAGGACCCCACCAAGGCAACAGGATGGAGCAAAGCCTCTTTGAGCTGCACCCATCTTCTACCGACCCTTCAGGCTCCCAGGAGAGAGAAAGAGCAGCAAAATTCCAAGATCCACATCTCAGCTTTGCCTCATCAAATATTGTAATACTCACTAATAAACTGAATGGGACCCCACTACATGTCAACTTTTTAAACACACTCTGCTTAACTGACATGGAATTTTTGTCGGGAACACACAAATTTATTTCCACAAGAACTTTCCTCAAGGATTTGTTTTATTACCCTAGCATAGTTAGTGTTATTTTGCTACTCCATAATTATTTTCTTTTGTTTGTTTTTAAATGGACTATGTTCCCCTCAATATGCCAAGGAAGGCAAGAGAAAGAAGTTGTGAACATGAAACAAAGGAGTTGTGTTATTTCTCTAACTTCTAAAGTTGCAGATTTCTACTTAATACAAAAGAGTAACTATTCCCTGAGAATTTTAATCTTGCTAGGAAGTGTGTCCTCTTTGGTACAGTGCAGCAGATTGTAGAAGTTGCTGTCTGGTTCACAGAAAACAGTCTGTCCTTCTGGAAGCATTCTGAACAGTTAGCCACTAGACCACGTTTTCACAAAGTCAACTCGAGCCACACATGGGCAACAAGTGACTCATTTATTGCCAGGTGTTTGGGCTTCAAATCAGCAGCAAGGGAGAGATGTTCTATTGCATTTACAGAAAATAATCTACCAGAAGAACAGCAGTCACTACACACTAGATAACCTCCAAGGAGCAATGAGACTGGTCAATGGACTGGAGGGAAAATCTTACTGAGAGGCTGAGGAAGCTGGGGGTGTTTAGCCTGCAGGAGACTCAGGGAGACCTCTCTAAAACTACCTGAAGGGAAGTTGTACTAAGGTGGAGATCAGGCTTTTCTCCCAGTCAAATTTGTGACAAAGCTGCACCAAATGAGGTTTAGGTTGGATTTTAGGAAGCACTTCCTAATGGAAAGGGCAATTAGACACTGGAACAGACTGCCCAGGGAGCTGGTGGAGTCACTGTCCCTGGAAGTGTTTAAAAAAAGATTGGATGTGGCACTTGGTGCCATGGTCTGGTCAGTGTGGTGCTGTTAGGGCATAGGTTAGACTTGATGTTCTCAGAGGTCTCTTTCAGCCTCAATTATTCTGTGATTCTGTGACCTGTCACCTTCTCACACAATTCCAGTAGGGTACCCAAGGAACACAGAGAACTGTCTTTTCTGTCATTAAACTGCTCCACAAGGATGCAAAGGTGAGATTTGGGTACTGAACATTTGGTCATATCAACTTCCACACTGAATACAAGAACACAAAATTAGTCTCCAAACAAAGGAGAAGGAGACTTACCTACTCCCACTCTGCACACCAGTGCCACAAGAACAGGTGCACACAAGGATAGAAAGAGTTTCAGACACATTCTTTCTTGGACAGACATATCAGTTTCAATCAACCTCACCCTGGTGAAGTGTGAGACACAAAAGACTACAGAGAAGGCATCCGAAAACTTCAGTTCTACTCTTTGTTGTGTGACTTAATGGTTTATGAGCTCCATCACTGAAATCTGATGGAGGCAATCTTCATAAACTCAGTGCTTTCTGTTGAGACTCTCTATCCTCTTCTGCAGTCTCTACATCCAAGAGAGCCCATGTCTGCCTACTTGGGCAAATAGCCCAAGATCTAACAGTCATGGTCAGCCTGTAGGTAAGCTGCAAAGCAGTCTTTGCTTTGTTTTCAACAAAATCTCACAAGCAAAGAGCTGAAAACCAAACCCTAAATCAAAGTTCCACCACCCTGAAATTGAAACCACGAATAAACGCTTTGATTTAAGATCTAATTTTGGTCCTCAGCCCCTTCTTGACTTTGGGCTGAAGAACAGTTCTTTTTGTTATTCCAAATTCTTAAGACACAAAGTTCAAGAAGACAACAATTTACTGCTTTGGATACACTCCTCAAGACTTGCATCTGAATGAGGACAGATGTGCAGGAAAAATGAACAACTTGAAATGGAACCCTCTGGATGTCCTAATGTCTAACCTAAACCACCCCTAGTGTCACCTGATGCAATTTCTTCTTGTCCCAAGAGTTGTGACTTGTGAAAAAAGACCTACACCTATCTCTTCATAACCTCCTTTCAGGTAGTTGTAGAAACCAATAAGGTCTCCCCTCAGCCTCTGGGAATCTCAACCCAAGCTTTGCTGTCTCATACTTTTGCTAATCTTGATCTGACTACTAATTCCAGTGCATACATCCAGTTCAAGTATCTGAACAGGGAAAAAAAAACACAACAAACAAAACAGTTTCTGAGAAGTTGCCTGCTTTCTTCCACATCATAAAAATAAGAGCAATAACCCATAAGCATAGAGCAGGTTTTTTGGATCTAGCATCAATCAAACAAATATTTCATCAATAGCTTTTACTAGCTTTAAGCACACACACCATATCAGTGGGGATTTTAGGGGTACTTCAGACTACATTTTTCAAGATCCTTATATTACATCACACATCAGTGACAGGACTCCTAAGTAGACCCACATGCTTCCTTCAACTTGAAAAGCTAAAAAAGTTTCCCATTAAGGTGATCAGGAGCTCAGGAATTTAAACAGAAAGCACAGCTGTGTGGTTAAGCACAAACATACAGCTCAAATAATTCCTCTGGATAAAGCCAACTCAAGCAACTGAAACAATACTTCCAATACTTGTTCCTTCTGTCAAGTCTTGCTGGGAATCACTTGATTTACCAATAACTTGCTAATGAGAACAAGAACTTGGAAGAGTGGCAACAGAGCAATGCACTCCTGCTCCCAGTGTGTGTACACAGACCAAATCCCTCTTGTGGAAGCACGCCGAAGAGTTCACTCCCGGGCACACGCAGGGCATGCAAGTCCATTAGCTTGGCCAATGTGCCTTGCACAGTGTAATCCAGAAAGTAAATGGCTAATGATGAAAATTACAGGGAATTTACATTGGAAGGAAAGGAGGAAAAAAAAAAAGAACAATATAATTAGCTGTGTCTTTCCCACTAATCATCCCACAGGAAAACTTCAAGTTCATGGAATCATTTAGGCAGGAAAAACCTTTAAGACCAATTCCAGTCACAGGTAGAGGCTGATTGATTGCTGCAGGATCAAGCTTTGACTCACCAGTATTTCTGGATCAAGATAACTTGGCTAAATTAGTTGGCTTTTGTTATTCATATACTTAAGAATTTGTCTGTGCACTGTTTTGATTTGTTTGAAATGGGTACCAGCAGGAAGCAAGCACAAACCCAGCATATCTTGTGTTAAGAGTATTTTTTCAAGGTGGAATACTGCTTGTTGGTTTTGCCATCTCAGTTGCTGCTTAAAATCACAGTATGTTACCTGTCACATCTCCAAGCACCACTGTTTTCAAATGCAATTTAACATCATACAGGGAGAAATGGAAACAATTAAATAATCTATTTAACTGTGAACACAGCATAGTGCTGTATGAACATTAGGTGCTGCATTATAAAAAAAAAAAACCACCCCAAATCCAGACACATAAAAAACCCACAGAACAACAATAAAACCCCATTCCAAAACACTGAAGTGATAAAATTGAAGAGTTAAACAATTGGTTCACTCATGATCTTTCCTGCAACTAGTGAACAATTTAAATACCATTTCATTGCCAAACCTTCTGCAGGTATCCAAACTACTACTGGTTTACTCATGCTCCCACAACTTTTGCATTAAGAAAAAGGCAACAAGGCAAAGAACAATAACTATCAGGATCAAAACATTCAATGAATGATGAGAACACCACCAGTTCTGAACTAGCCACATTTGAAACTCAGATATCAGAGAAAGACTTGTCCACCCTGAGTACAATCACCATGTCCTGCTTCAGGAATCTCCACTTGCACAGGTCTCCTTGTCCCCAGATCCAGACAGGTCCCATCCCCAAGGACTTCCTTCACCACCTCTTGATCTTTCCCACTTTTCATCTTCCCTTTTTTTCCCCATGGCAAATACCAAATCCCCATCTTTCTTACCCACTCTGCAAAGGGCACCACTTCAGAGTCTCTGGCCATCCCCACACTGGGAATTCACCATGGGTCCTGACCAGAACCAACTTTGTACTCAGCAGCTACCACATTAAAGCAGAGCTGCTCAGAGAAGAGTTTTTCCCTTCCTGATTGAGCTTAGAGAGCACAACATCCGTTCCCCAATGAAAACTGAATTGCTACAATCAGGACATGGAGTTAAGCAGTGAAGACCTCATGCCTGTGTATGTGAAGATTAAGCTGCCCCATATCCTCTGTTGGTACAACACAAATGACAAAAGGGTATTATGATGCCAGGAGCTGCTGGTTTCCCTGCTCCTCTAGTCCCACCAAGCTAGGAAGGAGCATATTCTCATTCCCAAAGCCATACAGAAGGAGATTCTAGTCACTGAAAGAATCTCTGAACCTTTCTGCCAAACCACCTCATACTTCAGTTACACAGAGATATGTTCAGGCACAGGCACATACTAGAGATTTACAGAGGACAGCTAACCAAGGTGGGGGGGGGGGGGAGACATTTTCCCCCAGCTTCACATTATTTTTTTTTCTTAATTAAAAAGATCATTTGTTTCAAGTAAATTGCCTTAGGACTCACAGTTTATAATTACAAATAAAATATTTTTTGGCGAGTTTCCTCAGTTCAATAGAACTTTTTGTTTCTTAGACAGCTAAATGTCATGGGATTTTTAAGAAAGGTTAAAAGTCTGTGTCACTGAAAAATTAATGGAACCCAAAGAAAAAATGATATAAAACCACATCTACTGAAGTGTTTTTCAAGGCCTACAGACTCCAGCTGGGTCTAGAGCAGCAGAAAGCCTGTTCAGCATGCTAGTCCAGAGCTTCAAAGCTGCTTCTTAAAGCTGTTTCAACCCATCGCTTTCAAGGATAAAAACCCAACAGCAGTAGCCACAAATTCTGTTCTAGCACTTCCAGTGAAAAGAGAATGTTGTATAAAGAGGTGTTCATCCTTTAGGCTAGGATAACAGAACAAAAAAACCTAAGGAGAATGACATGAGAAAGACAATCAATTAGTGCCTCCTGCATTAAGAGTGGACATGGAACTGTTGGAGCGGNCACCTTACATTTTGTATTCTAGATTCAAGATTCTGCAAGTCATATTCACCACAGCTCAATCCACCAAGTCTGAAAAATCTTAAAGACCATGAAAAACTTCCATTATTTCATTGATCATGGGTTTCACTGTCAGGGAGAATCCAACTCAGAGCTAACCAAATAACCAGCCAGACAATGGCTTAACTCATTCCCAAAGACATTTTCTCACATGCTGCACTCAAAACATTAAGCAACGGCATCACATTTTTCCCCCTAAGGATGTCGGTGGCCTGAAGTGGCTTCACATAAGAAGTCCAGTCCTTTGGCTTTCTGAAACCTTTCAAGTCCACTAAGATGGAACAGCTACCTCATTTGAAATGTAATCAAAGTAAATTGACTGGGCTGTGATATATAATTTCTCATAGAGCAACAGTGAATTTAGCAATAGATAAACCTATTCAGTAACGTCTCCAGCTACCATTCTCTCGTCTCCCCTCTGTCTTTTCCTGAGCATATTTGCTCCCCTGGCCCCATAATCAAGGAAGAGCGGCCAGAAAAACACTGATCAGAAAGTCCAAAAGCAGGAGAAAAGTAAATAGTTAAATTATATTGACTGAAGAATGACAGCTGATTCCAGCATTTTATCTTAGAACACAGCCAAAACAAGGAAACATCATCGGCTAGCACAATAAAACTCCCAATTCATCCAAAATCCATCCCAAAAAATCCAATGAACTCGCAAATCAAAGCAGGTACAAGAAAGTTATTTAAGATCTGGCATCATCACTGCAGTCTAAATAGATCCAACAGTCATCCTGAAGGACAGAGTTATGAAGAAGAAAAGGCACATTGTACAGAACGAACATCATTTACACAGCTAGGCGTTGTTTTGCCCATCACCAAGAATTCCTCTGCGTAACGTGACTTCCACATCCAAGGGAAAGACATGAAGCAGACAAAAAGAACAAAGTTTTTGTGGATTACTATTTAAAAACTGTGCTTTAGCTAGAGAAGCACATGACAACAGTATCCAAGGAAATGAAAGAGAAGTTAGCCAAATTTGCGTAAGGCGACAGGAATTGATGTAATTTGCAGGTTCAGGGCATGCTTGCTGCCATTCCATGAGCCTGGCTTTCAGACAGGGTTCAGTCCTTTGAACTCCTGCTTTTTTACTTATTCATTTGTTTTGGTTAAGAAACCATCATTTCAGCTGTTTACCTCCCAATGCACATGCCATAAACTTTTATTTTATACGGTTACTGAGAGGATACCAAAAAAGAAAGCATTGCAACATTTTAGGGCAGACAAGTAATTGACTCCATAAAATGCCAGGCACTAATCTTTTGCTATGACTTCACCTAGCCCAGGTGCTTCAGAGCATAAATGTTTTATGACTAGCAGGCAACAATATCAGCCACACAACTGCATCTGACATGCAAGTCTGAATTATAGTACTGCCACAGTAAAAAGCACCTGATATTTATGTCCACTTCTGCCATCTTCCTCGCTCCTAAGGAAGCTGGGCAGCACTTTTCATCGGCACTGGAAGGTTTGAGATTGCTCACAGTAGGACACAAACGACTCCTCCTCCCAGGAACTGTCAGCGATAGACACAAAGTTGCATTCAAAAAGCTCTCCTGCAAGACCTGACGTAGAGATGTGAACTCGAGAGGCAGCAGAGTCACAGCACTGCAAACATTTTAGTTTCCTTAGTGCCCAAATCCAGTGCAGATAGTCTGAACTCATCTCTGCTCCCACCTCCCCCTTACAACATCCTTCCACAGCCCAAGCACAAACCTCTCTCCTTCCCACAGCCCAAGCAACATCAACACAAGATTTACCAGAGCCCTCTAACACAGTTCACTATCAATGTGAAAGAGTCACATTGGAGAAGTAAAACTATTTGTCCAACCTTATCTTCCTCCTAAGGCTGCCAAGCACAGCATTGGCCAGTGGCAGCTTTGACTTTCAGTCTCATATTTAGAGCCTGAGCAAGACTATCTGTTGCATGGCATTTCATAGAGGTTACTAATCCAGGCATCATTCCAGCCCTCAGTAACCCCTGCTAGACCTGCACAACAACAGAGTATTTCACTTCCAGGTCCCTGTTACACTACAAGCCTGTTGGAAAAGTTGGTGTCTTTAATGACTTCATTGTACTGCATCTGCCATAGCAGAGACACAGATTATCAACCTTTCACCTAAGCAGAGCCTTGACACCTCAGACTACTACTTAAATCCTATCAACCTTCACACATGCACAGGATTTAGAGCCCACACTCTAGACTGCGTGCACTTTGCTATACAAAAGGAGAAACATGAGTTTTTCCACAAGTCCTGCAATGCCTCGAGGAGAGTTTCCCATCCCTGACCTTGCTCAGGTTGTTCATCATTGCTCATTTGTCAAATGTGAAGAACACGAATGGGACTGACAAAAAAAAACCAACACCTTTCATAGAAAATGAATTTACAAAGAAAACAGAATTTAATTCTATAGAAAACACTGAGTATAAAATAACCAGAGCTAAAACTGAAGCAGAAGGAAACACACCACATGCCGACTTTAAAATAAAAATCCTTATTACCAGCTTCCTAGAGATCTTGAGTTACCCACACACAGAATGGCACAGGTTGGTTGCTTGTTAAGACTTAAATAAAATTCAAGAAGCTTCAGGTCTCCATGACAGCTGGACCTGATGATTTTCAAGGTCTTCTCCCACCAGAACAATTCAATGATTCTATTCAATGATTGAAGCAGGCTGACTGACCTGGGGCTGTTTAGCCTGGAGGAGACTGTGAGGGGATCTTATTAATGTTTATAAATATCTAAAGGGTAGGGGGCAGGAAGGGGCTAGGTTCTTTTCAGTGACATGACAAGAGGCAATGGACACAAAATGGAACACAGGATGTTCCACCTCGACACGAGGAGAAACTTCTCTACTACGAGGGTGCTGGAGCCCTGGAGCAGGCTGCCCAGGGAGTTTATGGAATCTCCTTCTCTGGAGACTTTCAAGACTCCCCTGGAAGTATTCCAGCGTGACCTGCCCCAGGTGATGCTGCTTTAGTAAGGAGCTGGATTTCATGATCTCCAGAGGTCCCTTCCACCTCTGCCATTCTATGATTCTATGGGTGAGGAAATCTCTTATGTGCAAACCTGCATCATGAGAGTTTTAAGCATTAAGGCAGGAAGTATTCCAAGGGTTGTTCTAAACCATTCTACGAGATGACCTATAAGGTCCCTTCCAACCTATGTCATTCTGTGATTCCATACCAAAAACAGCTTTTAAAGCAAGAAATCTACTTTTGCTCTGCACAGACTTGTCTTACTATGTGTGATGAAAAACACTCATTAAATTTAAGCTAAAAGAGGCCTAAAGAGTAAATAAAAAGAAAGAAAAGAAAGAAAAAACCCAAAAACATAAGAGAGAACAACCCCAAGCCATTATTTTCATAAATTCTAAAAAGCCACACCCTCAACACTGGTCTCATTTTTCGCTATTTATCACTATGAAGTTTGTGAAAGTTTGCTCAGTTTCATAGCATACAAGATACAGGTTTGAGCCAAGATCATTTCAAGTGTTGAGTAATGTAGTCTTCAGCACTCTGGGGCTTAAGTCTTTCAAATCCACAATGCTAGCTTGTGAGAAAGAATATTGCCTGTAGGATACTGAAGTATTTATTCACGAAATTTCAACAGTCAGCACTAGAACACAAGATAGGGGGATAGGTGTAAAGGTAGCACTAGATCAAAATATATCAAGTACCCAAAAGTCACAAAGATAAACAGATGTAGCCTTCTCTTTACAAAGAGCTTTCATTTAAACTCTTGGATTATTATATTCAAGGTGAAAAAAGAAGTCTCCATTTTGGAGGCACACTGCCCATCAGAAGAATGTCATAGAATAGTTTGGGCTGGAAGAGACCTTTAAAGGTCATCCCATCCAACCTCTACATCTTGTTGCATACTTGTCTAAAAGGCATCTACACATATGTTACATACTTGTCTAAAAATGGTCTAGGTGAAAGGCTCTACACTCGTTGTTCACATAATTACGTGGGCACTGCGAGATTGGCAGCATGCTCTCAGGGTCGCCTACCAAGCACACAGCAAGAACATGCCAGTAATGGTGACCCAAATGTGAAAACACAAAACAAGTAACACCAAATCCAACTAAGTGTCACACAGTGGTGCTGGAATAGCTTGGCCTGTGCATCTACCAAAAAGCCTTTCATAACTTCTAAAGAAACATCCAAAAGTAAGAGTGAAAATAATTTTGAAAGGACCATTTATTTTACCAAACCACTTGGCAACACACGGGCTACGGCACAAAGGACACTTGTTCTGGAACATGCCTGTTTTGAGGCTATCCATGTTACAACAAAGACACAGCACCATGAGAAGAAGCCAGCAGAAGAATGAAGATTTTGTTAATTCAAAACAGTTTTACGCTGTTAACATGCCCTGAGCCTCTACACGTCACAGTTCATAAAGAATTAGAAAGACTAAGCTGGGCTCTGTACCACTTTGCCTACAGCCAGTGATGTCTCACGTCAGCCCCAATATGGAAGGCTTGAATAAGCAGAGGAATAAAGCAAGTCTAGATTCATCCATTTTATTCACACTACTAATACGATCATTAGACACAGCCTAAAATAATAATAAATCGCTGACTTCATTCAAGTGAAGGAAATGCAAGCTGGCTTACCACCCAACTTTTTGATTTTTATCCTTCTGCTCAACGAGCTGTGATGTTATTTATGACTGCATTAAAACCTACTGAGTTATAATAAAACAGTTTCAGTACCTCAGAGTGCTTGATCATCATTGTTCGCTAATGTAAGATAATCCAAGTCACCTTCATGCAAACTCAAGTGGTGATGATCTGAAGCATTCTGCTCAATACCAGAATTCAGAGTTTTTAAGGGACGTTGGTAAGCCACAAAGGTGCGTACACTCCTTGTGCAGGGTGGCAAGCCACCACTCAGGAAGACAGTTAACCCAAGGGGCCAAACTGATAGCCACAGAAGATAGAACTGCAAGCCAATGTTGTCAGGATTACTTATGAATGGTGGTTGCTCTTCCTAGGGCTGATGTCTAACACTTCCATTAAGTAACATCACCTCTTCTGTTTCCTGACATCTCACTCATGAAGAAGGTGCTACAGCAGACTTCGCAGCAACCACAAGAGACTAAAGGTAACAACAGTAAGAAATTAAGTATGTTGGTTCTACTCTAATTTTAAACCCCCAAACCACAATGAAACTTAAGTGTTTCAGTTATTTCTTAGCTAAAGGAATGTTGCCATAATTCTTCTGTAACACAGACATACTTAAGTCAAAGAGTCATTAGGTCGCATGACCTTACCTCTACACCTCATGATCTTACTCCCACAGCAGTCAGATAGTAGCTATCATCCGGCTCCCCCCCAAAAAAAACCCAAAACAAGACTAGTGTTGGCTCATTTATTAAAGAAGGCTGCCAACATTTCAGCCCTTTGAAGATCTCGAGCCTTACATACATAGAGATATAGCATCACCATCTATTTTATACCTTCAAAAACAACATTCAACCACTCGGCCCTTTTTCTAACCTTCCCCACACCTGCCCCTCCATGTCTTCCAGAGATGAGCTGTTGAAAACCCTTCACCTCCTGTTATTTCATGTATAGTAGGTAAATAATTAGTTGCACTTCCAAAGGAGAAGCTCCTGCCCATACAAATGACCCTTGCTCAGGCCAGATGAGGGGATATTTGCAAGACCATCACCTGAACCAATGAGATACTTTGACTGAAAACAAGTTAGCTGTCAGCAGCCCTGTTTGTATTGCAGTTTTAACAAAAAGCTGCAGCCAGGATCACTACTCTAACAGGTATAGCACAAGCATGTTCTTTGTTATGAAAACTTAAAAGACCGAAAAACAGGTTATAGGAAAAAAATGTGCACAGCAGTGTCTTTAGCACATCTAAGACCTCCAGCTTACAAGGGACTACAACCTCTTGATTTCCTATTGTGCAGAGTCCTACCAAGGTGGGGGTTAGAGCTCTCTCTGTAGGACTGGAATCATATTTTATTACATGACCAGAGAGAAATTCCACCTTCCCAAACAGCTTACAGAAAACTCTGTTCAATGGTTTCACCTGAACTTCAAAAAAGCACACCAGCAACTCACCGGGAGAGGCACATTCACAAATAGGAGTGTGTGTTATCATTGCAGCTCTCCAAAGGTTAGTTGCAAATATGAATCACCAAGACATTCAGAAGTAATACTTCTGTCAGAAGATCAAAACATCTTCTGAGAAAAAAAATTTACAGCCTCCAGGATTGGTCTCAGAAGAAGCCTATTTTAAACTCCACTTGGCCCACACTAATGTAACCTTTCCAGTGCTATTGCAAGAGCAAAGCTGTGTTCACAAGGGGAAATAGGTGCAGTATCTTCCACCAAAGCATTGTTTAATTCTGTACAAAAGTCATAAATCTCCTTTTAAAACAAAACAACCAAACAAAAAAAACAACCAAAAAAAAAAACAATCAACATCTAAAATACATGTGATGTGCAAAGTTCCAGTTAGCCAAGAAATAGCATGGTAATAGAACACCAGTCAAGGCAACAGTTAGAGGGATGCAATTAGAAATTAGGTGTGGGTTAACTAGATCTTAACTCGATCTTCCCCACCTTCCTCACCCTTTTTAAAACCTCAGGTATAAACCTATTTTAGCATGTACTTTACAGGACAGGATAAATATCTTTCAAGATCTTAGTGCTTCAAAAATGCAAATAGGTTCACACTGAATGGAGTTTATCTTTCACAGATTCCCAGACTGCGCTGGGTTGGAAGGGATCCTTAAAGGTCATCTTATCCAAACCCCCTGCAGTCAGCAGGGACACCTCCAACTACATCAGGCTGCCCAGGGCCACATCGAGTTTGATCTTTAATGTCTCCAGGGATGGGGCCTAAACCAGATCCCTGAGCAACCTCTTTCAGTATTTTATCAAGGGGGCAGCAACTACCAGGGCTACAAAGAACATCATGAGCCCAGTCAATACATAACAGACCCAAAAAATGAAACGTGCACAAATAAGGAACTAGCAGCCAAAACTGCTTCTGCTTTACCCCATCTAGTGGCCTACTGTTTATATACAGCAGGTAGCAAGAGCTGGCTAGGTATGTTACCTGGAATTGTGGCTACTAAGAGAAGAAAATGCACAGCTAGATTGTGTTCCCTGAATAGTTGCCTGTTATTCCCTGGGTCTGGTAGCAGCCAATACATTCCTCGCTCTGCATCCGAAGTGGAGTCTACACACTGTGTGCTCAGAACACACCGAGCCATAAAGACCAGACCCAGGCCTTGCAGCCGACAGCCTTTCACCAAAGCAAGTAAATGGAATTAATAACATTTCTTGGGGTAGGTGCAAGGTCAGAGAGAAGGATTTTTCTAAGGATAAGTCCTGGGAACAGGCAGAAGCTCTGGCTGGAAACTTTTTCCTCATTACTTAAACAGCACAAAGGAGAATTCTCAACAGTGACCCACAGCGAGTAGCATTTCACATGGAGCAGCCAATTTTTGAATAAGCAGTACTCTGGAGCAAAAAGCACCACTCTTCTCCCCTCAAAAAGCCAACATACATAGGACAAGCATAAACTCTTTTGAAAAGCCACAGCAGCATGACTAAATACTATTTTTCCTTTTACACAGCAAACCATACAGGGTTGAACCCTTAAGGAATAGATGAACTTTCATGACAATGCGGTCCATTAACTGCCACACAGTGAATGGTGCCCATGGTCCAGAATTCACTTCCTTCTAGAAAGCAGAGAGGATAGAGAAAGCTTCTGATCGCTACCCACAGTGCTGACTCATTCAAGGTCATTTTACACCCTCCCTGAATAAATTGTTTCTTTGGGACCCAGGCTAGAGTGGTATTTCAGAGGAGTACAGCTTTGGTGGAAGTCAGGATACAGAATTTTAAACCAGCCAAGTAAATAGCAGAGTAAAATAGCATTAGGACTTTTCAAAGGAAGACTCTTTAATTACTAAGTTATGGTAATACAAGTTATGATTGCTGTATTTTTGTAAACAGAAGCCTCACTTTGCAGGATTTTCTGTTGAACAAGACACGAATTAACTTTAAGCACTAACAAGGAAAGAATTAATTTTGAAGCAGCTTCCAAAAAACCTCCAGTGTTTCAGCAGAACAGCCCTACTTTTTCATGAGGCTATAGCAGAACTAAAAGCAGCTCTGCCCCCCTTGCAAAAAACAAACAAACAAAAAAAAAACAAACAAACTTTCTGGCCAAAAGCAGGTTTATTGGTACAGTGATGCTGGTTAAGGGCCTTGGCTCTCCAGATTGTTGGTAGGAGTCAGTTGCAGCAAGTCCTCTCTGAGAATACCACACCCTCTAGACAGGCCTCCCAAAACCCAGAAGAAACAGCTCACATGCCTGAAGAAAAACAGGAGCAGAGAGAAGTCATCACAGCCGGAGGTAGGCAGTGGAAATCTTCCTGAAGACAAGGTTTAGTGTGCTGCAAATCAGCCCTTGACAGGATCTTTACAAAGACTCAGATAAGTAGCTAGGCTGTTTCCTACACCTCAAGCTCAAAATGGGTGCCTTTCAAGGAAAGGAACATTTTGTTAAAAAAGAGAATTTCCATTACTTACCTGTTTATATTTTCCTCTAACGAGAGCAGAAAACTAATTCATAGGTAATCACTCAATCCCTAATTTTTATGGTTTTCAGCCATAAATTTCTTGGTGTTTTTTTAGGAAAGAAGCCTGAAATAGAAGCTTTGATTCATGTACCTTTCAAATTCATTTATTAATTTTGGTTGTAGGACAGAGTGATTTCTGGTTCAATACCACTACCAGGACATGCCACTAGTATATTCTATTTTATCAGTTTACTGGTAAAGCCTTTCACTGCAATAAGGAATTAAAAAAGAAATGTCAGTTTTAGATAGGAAGGTAAAGATACCCTGAAACTCATTCTTACAATTTTCTAAAGCTTGCACCAATGAAACCTGAGACCTTTTGAAAGGTGCTTAGGGGCCTGACTACTTCTGAGACTCCAAGCTGAGCTCCAATGATGCCTCCCAACACTGCTGTACATTCAGCATCCATGCCAGTCCTGACCTGTGACACTTTCTGACAAGCAGATTTGCCACTCTGTGCTCAAAAGAAACATATACAAGAAATATCTGTATCTATCAAGACAGAAAAGCAGATCCTTGAAATACTGGTTTCTTTAAACACACAAGGCACATTCCTGCTGATGTCAATGTGTTCATCTGCAGATATGAGGCAGGTTCAAGTTAGTAACAAAAATGCTGCTGTCAGAAGCCAGGGCTTCAAGTAGCTGAGTTGCTTGAGAACAGCTCATGGCTTCTGGATTGTGTGAGCCATATTAATCTAACAATATAGTAAACATTTACTACTTCTTCCATAACATATTTCATCAAGTGATTTCTCCCCCCCTACCAGCTTATATGGTTGAAAACCAAAATATCTCAGGGTTTGTAGCACAAAGCAGGGAGAGAGTATAATTTAAGACAGTAGAGCAATGTCTTACATAGCTTTGAGAATCAGGAATGTTCAATGGAAAACACACTCCAGTTTTATTGTTTAAGTTTTTTTTAGCACTCTGGTATTACTTGCTGAACAAGTTTATTACTTCCACTGGACGCCACCAGCAGGTTTATTTAAAAGAGGCAGCCTGCCTTTCACAGACTTTCTAGCAGTAATTGCTTTTTGCACATAATAACTATTACATACAGCATTTACTGGTTAATGGCTTAAAGGTACCTCCAGGACATTAGTTGGTAAAAATAAAACACAATAACACAACCAAACAACACGATTAGAATAATGTGTCAAAGGAGTTTTTTAATAACTGACTGTTAGCCTTCTTCACCGAAAGGAATCGTCTAGAAAGTCACTTCCCCAGCAGCTGAGAGCTTTCCCAGGAACGACAGACACTGGGAACTCCTAATGCCATCTGCTGAGAGACGATGAAAATGCAACGCAGTGAATGAAGCAGCTGAATGCCTTCTCAGTGCTTCCCAACGGTTCCTGCGCCCGTTTAATTACTGTAATATCGGTGCTGAAATGAATGCTGCTCCTGATCAAGTTCAACAGGGGGAAAAAAAATTGTCTACTTGAATCATGTAAGTTACCTAAGGAATTTCCACAGAACTAGCTGGAACTTCAATCATGGACATGCAGCAAGCTGAGGACACTCGGTCACAGAGGTCCGTCACAAAACATTGTTTCAGTATGCTAAAAGCAGAACAATATCATGTGGGAAACCCAAGCTGTTAATTTGGGGTGGACATTCTAACTTTGTTAAACACTGATATTAAACAGAGCTGTGTTTGTTGGAGTTTTTGTTTCTTTGTTTTAAAAGATACTCAATTTTCTGCTCTACCTAATTGCAAGCTGGAAAAAAAAATACCTAAGTCAATTGAAACTATAAAAGCTTACTAAAAAGACTCAAAATAATAAACAAGCAGGTAATTTGTATCCAGTGCTTCCAGTGACAACCTCTCTCTGCAAGTGTCTGGAAGCAGGAAAGTATTTTTCTAGTTAGGAATAAAAGAACTTCTGAGAATTAAAGACTGGTAGAGTAATATTTCCACAAAGGTCACCGTTGTTTTTTGGTTTTGTTTTTTTTCTTTTTGGGTTTTTCTTAAGCTTTTGGGGGTTTTTGTTTGGTTGTGGGGTTTTTTGTTTTGGCTGGTTGGTTTTGTTTTTTTTTTTTAACCCATCTGCCTACAAAAGCAGGTAAAAAAGTTTTGCTGTAGCAAGTAATCAATACAAGCTCCCCCGGAATAAGCACTATCCCAGGGGATACAAATGAGATGTATGGAAAATGAGCAGGAGGTTGCTCCTCCTTATTTGTACTGAAATACTTCATCCAATTCTGCCCCAGATAATACTGAGGAGTTAGAAGAGGTTAAAAGAAAAACTCTAAGGGATTCAAAATCTGGCAAGCCTACCATAAATGAAAGGCTAGCACAGCCTGCTTTTCCTCTAGCCCATAACAGTTTCAGAAGTGTTGCATGCCAAGTCTCACATTAATTATTAAAGGAAGATTTACAGTAACAATAACTTAATTAAGTCAGACAGACAGACCTAACCAGATCCACTGGCCAGCAACTATTGATGTAACAAATTCAAACTGGATGCTGCCATACAGAGTTACTCTCCCAGAAGAGAGCAAAGGCAGCAGTATAATGATCCAGTTCAAGCCTGATCTTCTCATTTAATTTATATTATAATACTACTTTTTAATTAGAAATAAAAAGAAAGAACTCTGCGTGACTATTTTTATATGTAAATACAAACCAGAACGGTTCCATCCTCAACTCAGGGACAATTTCTGCTACAAGCACTAAAGAAATGCACTACTGAAATGGAATCGTTTTACTCCAAGAAATGAACCTGAGGCTGGCACTCATTTCTGAGAGATAAAAGAGTTAAAGATGTTGCCCATTTCTCCAACTGGATGACTACTACTATTGTAAAGTCCATATTCAGCTGAATTCCATCAGGCCATGCTTCATTAACACAATCTGACATGTACCTCTTCAAGATCTTGGATTTTTTTTTTCCACCTTTCTGCCTCTCAGTAGTAGACACTAGAAATAAAGACGCCCCAAAAGCCAAATGGTAATCCAAACACAAAGTAATATTTAATTATCAAGTTGGGGAGACTGATGACAAGACTAAATAACTTCTTTTTCTTCTAAAAAATAAAACAAAAACCACACTTGCCAGGTCTTCCACAGACAACACAATAGTGGGTTTTGTTTCAAGTTCATAACTTGGCTCTTAAAGTAGTTGATAATGACCAGCAGGCATTATTTTAAATCAACCACTTTTATTAAATGAGCCAGAAAGGAAAGAGGCAGGGCTAATTACCAACATTCCTTGATGAATTACCTAGCGGTGTGTGGTAAATCTTCGGGCGTCTTTGTCTTTATCCCCAAATTTATCCCTTACTTATTTCTCAAGAGGTTAAAGGACATGGGGCTAATTAAGGAACCAATCCAATGACAGACAGAATCATTCAAGGTAAGGCTGGTTTTTACTCTTTCAAGCTTTTGCATCTCTGCCTGGTACTTCTTAATCTAATTTTTTTTTTTTTAAAGGAGGGGGAGGAAAAAAAAAAAAGAAGAAAAATTACTGCTGGGGTGGGAGAGGAAAAGTGCTAATCTTGTCACGGTCAGGCAGGTTGAAATTGCCATGCAGTGCTGGGCAAAATGCTACATATTTGTAATTCAGCCAATAAGAAATTCCTTAAGCCTCTCCTGAATGGCAGGAATGTCTCCAGCTTGTCACTTTGAATTCATTCACTACACAGGTTCAGCGTCTCGGAGAATAATGCTGCCAAACTAGCTGGAGAAGTGAAATATTTGTGATCACACAAAACACCAAAAGATTACTTTAAGCAGATCGAAATGTTCACATTTCAAATTGAAACATCTATCAAAGGTGTCAGCAGAGGCCTCCCCAGATCCCCAACTCCACTCTCCACCACTGTGTGTGGCTCTGGCCACTATTATCTGCTGAATTAAACTGTGGAAGCAACAAGCACAACTGCAGCAAGCAGCGTTGACTCTTTATACATACTTGGTTCAACTAGGGAAGTGGAATGAGATGCTTTTAAAATCAACATGGACCCAAAGAGGACTTAATACCAGCTGTTAAATCTGCTGGTGGGCTGCAGAGTCTCATCAGTGCTTTTAATACCCCCAACTATGGGCACCTACAAATCTTTGGGAAGATTAACTCATCTTCTGCAGCTCCAAACCAGCCACTGACACGTGGTGAACCACCATTTTCTCAAGGTCTGGTAACTCAACCATCAGATAACATGGCTAGACTATAAAGGAAAAAAAAATAAAGTGCTTTGAAGCTGTAACAGAACAAACTTGGCAAGCTCTCCTCAACTTTGTGGATGCTATCATGTGAGCACGAAGACAACAAATCCTCAAGACCACCAACTAGGGTGTGTACCACCAAGAATTTTCTAAAAGGTGATCAGAGCTTGGATCTCCAAGTGCCTATATTGTTTTGTGTGAATATGTCCTTACTTCTTCCATGTCATAAAAGTTATTTCAAACTACCAGGTAACTACTGTACACTTGCACAGTGGCAGGTGTACAATAAGATGCAGTTTTTCAGCTACCTTCTCACTCTGCTCTGTTACCTGTGCACCCTGCTCATTTGCCCAGGAAATACCCTGGTCCCCTCCAACAGCATAACTCAGTAGTAGCACACTTTGTCCTTCCACTTTGGGAGATCTATTTTATGTTACAGTGACCCACAGCTGAAGAGCTAACATGAAAAGATCAGGCACCTTTACCAGCAACAGCATTTCTCCAAGAGCCAGGCAACACATGGCATTTGCATCCATAGGGAAAGGACACTTGGGATGAAGGGTGAAAGCAGTGTTTTGCCCTGGCAGTCAAGCAATCAGACACTTGCACACTAAAGCATGCTGCCCCTTTGAATTCCAGGCATTTTTAATGTCTAATAACCTAAGTGTTAAGCAAGAGTTTACATTTTGCCTCTATTACTAACCAAAGACATCTAGCACCAGCAGGTTTGTTTTTTTTTTAAACAGCTTTAAGCCCACTAAGCAAGCAGAAGATTTTAAGCCTGAGAGATACTTCTACTTACATGAAGGCTTAGAAGATGAGGCAGGCTTAAGTGATTCTGCAGTTAAATGCAAGTTTTTCTTTATGAAGAACTGGCTGTAGTCAGAGTCTGTCAAAGCCACTGAGCAAAAGCAAGCTTAGTTTAAGTGTTCTACCTGTACTTCACCAAAGCTCAGCCTGGCAAATCTCTTGGCTAGGTTCTCAGCAAACACACACACACACCATGCTTACATAACACACCAGCACACTCTACTATCTGCCATTGTCAGGTTAGATTAAATTAACTTTTAATCAGATAACTGCCTCCACAAACATACCTTTCCTTGTAGCAGATGCTCCCACATGTTTATCTTGACATATCATTGTCCTTGTTCTTCAGAACTGTGAGTTAACTCCCCTTCTACAATGAAGTTTATGGCAATTACCACACCAAAAGTACTACAGCTAAGTGCAAAGCCTGCCCTGCTAGGCCGGGCTGTGTTAGCATCTCAGGACACTTTTTGGGCTAAGCACTCTGGAGAAGGACTAGGTTTTTTAGTTTTTTATGTCCATAGTCATTGCCATCACTCAGAAGGCATGCCTGGCATTTCAAACCCAAAGAAATACCAGGCATCTGGTCCAAAGAGCTTATCGTGGTGGTACATTTAGATCTGAATGAACAATGACACGGGGGCGAAGGCAAAAGGCCAGCCTGGTTGCCTGCACCCTTCCAAGCAGTGCAGCTACAATGCTGCACTCCTGGCCACCTGAGAAAAGTTGCTGGAAGGGACAAGATGAGGACAAACTACAGGAATGGGACAGCATTAAAGAAGAGGTAAAGGTACCCACTCCAGTATCAGCAGTGCACAGCCCACACTACAGCCATGAGATGGACTTGGAAGTCAGATTCTTTTCAGTAGTACCCAGTGATAGGACATGGGGCAACAGGCACAAACTAACACATAGAAGGTTCTGTCTCAACACAAGATAAAACTTTTTCACTTTGAGGATGATGGAGCACTCTGGATGGCTGTCCAGAGAAACTGTGGAGTCTCCCTCACTGGAGATTCTCAAAACCTGCACAGATGCATCCTTATGCAACCTGCTCTGCATGACCCTGCTTTAGATGATCCCCAGATGTCTCACCCAGCTCCCACCATTCTGCGACAAGCTCTTGGAATAAAACAAAGCAAGTAAAAATTGTTTGGTTCTAGGCTTCAAAAAGGGGGTTCAGTTTGCTCAAGATCCCAGATGAAAGAAGGAAGATCACAAGGACAAGATGTAGCACAAAAGATCTGTGCCTGTAGCACCAAAAAGAGCAGTTAACATCTACCATGAAGACACTGACCTAGGCATTGTAGTGGGAAAAAACCTAAGCGTGGTCCTTAGTGGCTGAGAAATTTCTAAGTGTCAACATATTATAAACATTATTGTATGCAAATAAACTGTTACCAGTTAATATTAATAACAAATATTACAAACATTTTCATAGCCTCCATTTCCATCCAGAGGTTTTTTATGTACATATCACATTTTGGGGTAACCTGCCCCATCAGCAAGAGCAGGCACTATGCAAGTGCAAAGAGAGAAGAGACCTCAAGCTGCAGATCACCAAAGCAGGACCCACATTGGCCATTTGCCCTGGAGCATAGAAACTGTTTGCTCTCTTCCCTGAAAAAAGGATAAAGAGGATGTTAGCATCTTGAAAGGGACTCATTATATCATCCACTCATCAGGAGACCTGCTTTTATCTTACAATGCACAAAGCATTTATGCTGTGTCCAAAAGACATCTGCACCACTGCAGGAACGCACCAGAGAGATACAGAGCAGAGAGCAATTCTCAAAGACAAGCCCTTCGTCAACGTTTCAGATCTGAGGTCTGACTATTTCTATCAGCAGATCTTGAAAACAGACTCAGAAAACAAGCAGAGGATCTTGCAAGCCTTGCTTTGGAGAATAATGCATGACAGCTGGTACCTTCAGTATCTAGACTGATTCTTTAGTTTTGTTTCTTTTTTCCCCCAGATCTTTTAGATGAAGGAAAATTCTTTTCCTTCTGTGTTTCTTAAAAGCATGTAAAGTGTGGTGAGCCTCATAGCCATAGCACTAAAGAGTAGGTCTGGTGAAGACGCCAGAGCCACGTTACATAAAATTCCGGTCACACCAGTCAGAGTTTCTGTTTGAACAAATAAAACCAAATAAATAAAAATCCTACAGTCAGCTTCCTGGGCTGACATAGAAGACTGAAAACTAACCTACAGCTGAGACTGATGTATTACTGCCTGTTACAGACAGGGTGTTGCCCTGCTGCTACCAGTAGCTTGGCAGATGGGATACTACTCACTCTGTAAGAATCCTGCGAGTTGCTTGGTAGGAAAGGAGGCTGGGAATGGGTGCAACAGAGGCATGAAAGCAGAACCCAGCAACTCTATCATATCTATAGGAGATGTTCTTTAATTAACTATCAACAGGCAGCTGCTAAGACTACAGGAGAAAAAGCTCATTTCATTATATCAAACAGGAAGACAGTAACAGACGAAGTCCATGGGGAAGCTGATTAACAAACCAGCTTCACTACAAACCAAAAGCATAGTATCTCAATTTCTAACAGCCAAAGATATCACCACCTTTACCAAATTTAACTCCACAAGGGATGGGATTAATAGCAGTATTTTTTTGCAAATAGATGACTGAGGAGTACAAGAATAAACCTATCCATCGGGTCTTCAACAACTATAGACCTGATACACAACCTCCTCAAGTCCTGTGCTAACCCTGCTTCCAGAAATGAAGCAACTAGCTCCCAGAGATAGCTCTGGAATGCTGAAGTTGAGATCTGCCCGGAGGCTTCTCCAACAGATTAAGACTCGTACCAGACAAGGGAATAACTACAATCAACAACAACAGCTACTTAATACAAATCAAGCATACGGATCTAAAATATATCTCTATGGGAAAAACTACCCCATAAAACAATCCAACAAGGGCACCTTCAGATGAACTCCTTGCAATGAAGTTAACTGTTTGAAATAAAAATACAAACTTACTTTGTACCTCAGGAATGGATCCCGGTCCAACATTGTCAGGGTTTGGAACTACTCCATAAAAAAAAAAAAAAAATCAGCATTTCAAGTTCTATGCTTCTATTTCCAAGGCAGAACACAATGCTGAATTACAGTAGAAGCAAAGAAACTCTTGTGTCATCTCTCTGTAGATGCTGATCCTCAACTACCAACAGGTGATGGATAAGGTGCTTAACAACAAAGCAGCCTGCACACCTATGAAGCTAACATCAGCTCTGCAGAAGAACTAAAAGCCCTGCCAAATCTTCCTCGTGCTATTGCATTCGAAGAGATACTGCTGCAAATGTGTTAGACCTGCTCCCAGTCCATCTCTTAATTAGGCTGCACAAAGCAACATGAAATTGGAATTCAAACAGGTCATTTCCTACCTTGCCAAGCTACATTACTTGGCAGAGAAGTGATGCAATAAGTCATTACTCAAGAAAATGAAATCCTATTTATTCACATGGCCTTGAGCATACCACATTATGTAATCTGGGGATTCCTATGCAATGTGACATAGATTCACACTTATTTCTCTTGCTTTCTGTGTTGTTTCTAAATGAACATTTTGAAAAGGAATATAAAATCCAAGCTGATTAACATTTTTGGCTTTTCTTTTTTTCCATTAAACTAGTATTTCCAAACAACCAAACCACACACAAGAATCCTTCTCTCACTACAAAACATGGGAAAAAATGGTAAAGTAACATCATGTAATTAAAACCACAAAATGTTGACAAATTCAGCAGGCTGGGAGTGGGGAGTTTGGATGCTATGTTCTGAAATAAACAACAAAAACAATGACTACATTCGGTCGTATTTGTTGGTGAAGTAATATTAAAAAAGATCTCCTTTAAAGACAGTTCCTTTGCAGATTAACATTTCTCAAAGTGTAAAAGTCTCCTTTCTGTCCATCTCATTCTTTAAGGTCACTAAATCCAGACCATCTGGATAATAAAGTTACCAACTTAGTTCCCTCTTTATCTAATTAAAACTTCTGTACAGCTCATACGGAAAATTTGTCTGCAGCTAAAAAACAACCGAAGTGTAAAAAGCAGCTGCAGGGAAATGATGTCACTGGCAGACAGCATGACTGCACGCAGAGCTGGCTGTCAGCATATCGGCACCAGGAAGATCCTGACTTATTGTTAATCTCATCTTTTGAGCCAAATAACCTTTCTTTGTTTTTAAGTAAAAAAATAAAACAGACATATGATATGGCCCTTTCAGCCAAATCCCACTCCTGCTGAAGTATCAGTGGTAAGTTTTCAGCAAGATCCTGACTTCAAGCTTGGTATTTTGTACCAGGGTTGTATAGAACCAGTCCGCTTCTATCAATAAGGACAAAAGGATGAATCTTTAGCTGCTCTTCTCCACCAAAAACACAAGCAGTGAAACCATACAAAGCAGCCTCTCCTTTTCATGAGCAGAAGAGGACTTGTTTTTGCTAAATTTGGCTGTTACTCATGTAAATAGGGGTGATGAGAAGGCGGCACCGTTTTGTTCCAGCAGGTAGCTCAGGTTTCCACAACCATCACCTCCAATGCCCAATTCTCTGCTGTTGGCAGCTATTACTTTTCATTCACAAGCCAATTAAAGAATCGTTCTCTTCGGTTTTTGCTCTAGAGGGCCATGTAGACTGCTATCTAGGCCAAAGACCAGGAAAGTGTCCTCCCTCTTTCCAGGAGAGCCTACTCCATCAGCAAGACATAGATGCCAGATACTTCTTTTGCAGTCCTGAAGGATGAGGATTCAGGTTCAAGTCCTTCATGTGAAGTTCCCCAGCAATCCTCTAGCAGGTTACAGATTTGCATACAAATCCTGTGACAAGACAGTTCCTAGGAAGTCCGTTTGTAATAACTGAACATCACCTTTCACCTACAACATCTCCTGTAGTTTGCCCCTCAGAAACAGAGAGCTGCCTCCTCTCCTCTCTCATATAAAGAGGCAATTGTAAGAACAATACAGACAACTACTAGCACTTCAAGACACTACACTCCTTCCTTAACAGTAAAATATCATTAGAAAACAAATATTTTCCTACAAGTTTTCAGAGATACTTAAAGAAACAACTCCTAAAATTCAGGTCATAACATATTAGTATGCAAGAATATAAAAATGTAACATATACATATTTAGTTACAGAAAAAAAAAAACCAAAGTTACACAGCAACTATACATCTGCTGGATCCGAATTTTAACTAGTGTCACAACAAACTGTTATACACAAATATTGTGCACAAATATTCAACAAAAGAACTATTCCCAGTCAGTTCTGAACTCTTTACTATAAGCATATGCTCAAAATACAGCACATTTCTTTTTAATGGAAATAGATATAATTCAAAATTCAGCTGTCACCTTTTTGCCCCTAGATCACAGACCCTACTTAAGCCTGGCCAAGTGTCCCTATTAAGTTTTGGCACTGTCAACACAACATCGGAATGCATAGGAATATTAAATAAATAAATATATCCTACATTTCATCCACACACATATTACCCCAAAACTCTGAGCCTGTAAGTCTACTTTAAAAGCTAAACTAAATCTTTGCCTACGTACCACTGATACAGAACAGCGATGAGTAAACTACAAGCTGGTTGTAACAGAGCTCAGCTAACTTATCTGGCAAGAACACGCTTACCAACTCAATGTGGTTACTGAACATCAGGTTGTGGTAAAAAGATAAAGCACTTAACACAGTGAAGAGAGACCTCTTTGAAATTAATGAAAATTTCATTAAATACATCTGCAAATCTCCCCAAAACTCTTTGCATTCTTTTACTTGAACATTTCACATTGCTTTACTCTACTTGGATTTACCCAGCGCATGAAATTATCTCTTTTCTTCTAGCTGTTCACGTTTTTCCCTGGAGCAATTAGCCAGCTACATCCCCTTTGACAGAGGGATACTAACAAGCTCCTACAGTTTCCAGTAGGACAAGGAATCCAAAGCCACTAATAGCAAACAAGTCATTTAAGCAAAAAAAGGATTACAAAGACTCATTGCAAGAGGCTGGAAACTCACTCGCATTTCAGCTTAAGGTTTTCCAAGGAGCTCTTTTGTAATGAGTTTTGACTCCATTTTACAAAAATACATCATTGTTTTCTTTCAAAAATGAAATATTGATTTTGAACACCTATTAATTATGTCTTCTTTCTGAAAATAATGAAGTACTAAGAAGATGGAGGAGCTATCCAAAGAAAAAATTATGGCAACGTTGGTTTTGTAACAGAACCTCCCTCCCGAGATCTCAAAGTTTAAAGAACAGAAAAGTCACACAAACTTTTTACAAAGATTTTCCATTTTTCACTACCAGGGCACCAAAATAAGCTGCAAATTGAGCTAGAGCGCAGCTTGTTGCAAAATTTCGTTGCCAAAATTCCCTCTAACCGTGTCCCTATTAAATAAAGGACGTTTAGATGAGCATGAGCTCCTAAGCAGAAAGGCAGAGAGAGTGGCGTACCTTGAGGACCTCCATGGGTACCTGGGTGGCGGGGGGCAGGCTGGTGGGGACGCTGACGTTGATGGCAGGTGTCTGGCTGACTGGTACTCGCTGCTGCATGAACTGGGCTGCTTGCTGCTTCTGCTGCTGCTCCCGACGTTCCTGCTCCTGCATCTGCTCACGCATGAGCTGCTGGCGTAGCAGGATTCGTGAGGTCATGCTGGAGGAGCTTAAGGGAGGCTTGGAAGCGCCAGGATGCTCGGAATTGCTGTGGGAAGACCAAAGAGAGACAGCTCAGTTTCCAGAAGTGGGATCGCGGCACCAGAGGTCGGAGCCTGCAGAATTACAGCGGACCCGTGGGGTGGGATGGGTGAGGATAGGCTGCAGGGCCACCCCAAGGGGAATTTGGAGCAGACCTACTTCAGGTGCTTAGCAGCCACATCAGGCTGCCTTAACTTGACCGCAGCCAACCATTTCTAAACACCAACAGCCAGCTATAAAGAGTTATTTGCTGTTTCCATTTTTACAGCAACCATCTACAAACAAAACAAATGCTTTTACAGATAGCAGCAGGCACTCACATTCCTTTTTTAAAATTAATAAAGGGCTGTATTGAATCCAATTATAGGTATAGATAATACTTCAGGTCTACGATCTAGTTCCAAAAAATAAGATTTTTTATTTTTTTTTTTTTTAATAAATAAATATCTGTCTCCCATGGAAGCATAACAATGTTCAGTCACTTCTGCAAGAGTTGGATTTGCCAGTGGCAATATTCTTCATAGTTTGAAACCAGTCCCAAAAAAAATCCCCACCAACTCCCACTTCAGGCCTACCAGCATCTTCTGAGCACGCCGAGACACAGCAACAGGCAGAACAAACAATAAGGGCTTCGTTTCAGTCACACTTTATAAAGCATATCAGGCTGGCCTGAGCTGGCACACTGCAGGGCTTCACCACCTTTGTGCTAAGCCCCTACCAAGCAGAGCTTCTTACCAGACAATATCGGACAAAACACGGGACTCAATCATGGACTACAGGGACAGCTTCTGAAGCAATCTTTCATTTTGTTAGTCTTCACAACTAAAATCCATTTATAAAACATTTCTGTACTGCAAAGCACAACAATTAGGGTATGTAAATACCAAGCAGCACATCCCACAAAGGAAGGATGTTGAAAGTGGGTAATAACACAAGACTCCACCTAAAGAGAGAGCTACAGTGTGCATAATTCAGTGTATTTGCTTTCTGATTCTGACTACTGCAGTTCATTTCCATCAGCCCACAGAATAAAAGGGCTCTTGAGGCTGTAGTGCTGCAGGGCCACGACTGAGGAAGTCCAGCAGTAATCCTCCAGCCTTAGAAAGAGGTTGTTCTTGAAAACCCCACCTCTGACTCTATTGCTGAGGTGCTACCTGGAGGATGTCGCCAGGACACCTTGCAAAGGAGTCCAGGAACCAGCAGCCCTTCCAGCTCTTGCCTGGAAAGCTGCAAGCACTGAGAGTTACTTGTGTTTGGGCAAGCACGGCCAGCACTGCTGGAAGTTCTCTGGCTTTGTTTAGACCCAACGTTGCAAACAGTTCAGAGCAGAAATGAAAAAGAAGAACCAGGCTTACTCCCCCAAGAGATCAAACTTTGCTTTTCCAGAGCACACATTTAGGGGCAGGAAGGGAAAAAAGGAGGGGACCATCTTGCTATTTAAGACCTGTCAGGTTGAAACATTCACAGAGACACTGATCCTTTTGATAAAACAAGAGAAAACCTTTGTGGTGAAACTAATGCAGCTGCGGAATAATCGCACTAATTAGCTGCTCAAGACAAGTCATTGACTGTGATACTTGTAGAAAACACCTCCCTTGCAATTAAGGGCGAAGCATTCTCACATCCAAACCCAGCAGCCTGTCTCCTGGCTGCACATCTGAACCACTCACACATTTCCAAGCCAAGAAGATGCTTTATTTCTCTGACTAGATAGTTACAGATCAGTGATTCTCAATTTTTTTTTTTTTTTGATCACACAACCCTACCAAGGAAAAAAGTTTGAGCATGCAGCCCCATACATACCTACTGATTTACAAATTACATCTGTATTGCTGAAGTAGTAATATTTTCTTCCTACCCACCAACAATACTGCACACTTCTTCACTTTGGAGACCACAACAATAGAAGCATATAGTAGAAGTAAGGTGCTCAAATGCTTGTTTGAAGGAAGGATTCATTCTCTTTATGCTGAGGAAAAGCTTATTTTGTACCCTGTATGCAAGTTTCTCATTCATGTGCTATTGGTATTTTTTTTTATAGACACTTAATGACACAAAATTGGTAACCCAGAGCAGTTGCTCCCACCTCCTTTCATTTTGAACTGGTTCTCCGCCTACCAAAGCCAAGTGTGCTGAAAAGCATCTCAGAACAACCTTCCCATATACTGAAATTTTGGGGGATGCGAGGGAGAAGGCAGGAAAAATTACTTCCATGGCATTTCAAACAGCCCCTGCCAGGAACTTCATCTCACTCAGGCGATCACTGTGCCTACCCACACCAACAACTCATCGACTGCCCTCACAGCTTCCTGCAGGTTATTCAGAGGTCTGCTGTTGATCGAAAACAACAGAAACAACAAAAGCTGCAAGTATTATGTCTTCAAAAGAAACAACAGTCCCAGAAAACTCTGTTTGACAAATTTTTCCCCAAAGGGCTGAGACTCAGGTTTTATTGCTCTTGTAATTCTGCTCAATATTCTAGTTACCAGGGGAAAAAAAATAGATATATGTAATGAGGTAGGTACTGCAAGGTCAGGCACTGTGCTTTTTAAAGCAAGTATCAAAAAAAAAGAAGGCACTAGCAAGAGGAAGAAGGTAATGGGTTGGACTTGATGATCTTTGAGGTCTCTTCCAACCTTGCTTATACTGTGATACTGTGATCTTATCCATACCCAGAACATCAGATTTTGATGGCCAGATGGAGGGGAAGAAAAATCTCAAGATTACTGAATGTCCTGTACAACCTTATTCCAAGGAGAAGCCAGAAACCAGCACATCTACAACTGAGCCATGAGCTCAGCAAGCATCATTCTCTTCACCTACATAACAATTTTAGGCAGTGCAGAGGTGCACAAGCCCTGACCGCAGGCAGCGCTGGCAGCAACTTGCTACCCCTGTCCCTGCACTGGAGTTCAAACAGCACTTCTACCCGGGACAAAAGCTGCTGCACCACACCTGCCTGGCCAGATGCTCCTGTCACAAGCACTGTGAAGGGAACTGGACAACCCAAAGGCAGCTCTCCTGCCATGCATATTTCCCACGATTCATCCCCCGGAGGCTGCAGAGCTCTTCTCACCACACCAGAAGCAGCACTCATTCCAGTGGCACTGATCAAATGTGGAAAAATGTTTGAAACTTTAGTATCTCATCCTCTGGGACTATCCCATGCATGACATTGAGTGTCCTCCCATACAACTTCCCTTCCCCACCACGTCTGCCCATCCTGTTGACTGCAAGACACACCACACAAAGCTCCAGGATGGAATAGGAAACGATTTGGGTTTCATCACCACATACCCTCTTGAAGAGCCCACAGGAGAAAATTTGGCAGAAACTGAGTTTTCCAATCAACAAAAGCAATTAAAAACTTAGGTCCAAGTCTTCATCAAAAGAGTATTTTCAAAGCTTTTTGACCTGTACATGCTGCTGCAAAAGCAGCTCTTCTCCCACGATCGTGCTGCACAGGCAGCTCCTCTCCCACGAGCGAGCAAGTTGCCACTTACCGCAGCACAACCCAGAACCTGGACATGTGGGTTCAAAACTCTCCTAGGTGAACTGACTCACCCCTGGATTATGTAGAGCTGGTAACAGAGCCCACACACACAACTGATACACGATGTGATTTAGATACTTCCTGCAAACACAGTTTATGGATACCATCTAATTGCAATAAATGGAACCGACTCATCCTGTTAATTGAGATATGATTAAACAGGTTATCCATTAGCAGTCTAATAAGCAGAGTATAATATGGACAGAGAGTTATTAGTTCTGAGTGCCATGTGCCGATCCAATTAATCATGAAGCGATAACGTTTTATTAAATAAGTTTCAATTACATATCCTTTGCACAGATGCCTGGGAAATGTTGGTTACTGCATACATAAGTTATCATGCAGATGGCTGTTGCATAATAAAAGGCAACAGATCGGATTTAAAAAAAAACAAAAACAAACAAAAAAACCTAAGTTCGATTTTGTTGCCATCAACCCAAGAGACAGCACAGACCACACCTTTACCTTTGAGAGCCTAGTTTACCTTCCCAGATGTGTACTGATTGTTTTATCTCTGTCTCCTTGGTGTGTGGGGGGGAGGAAGAGACTTCTTTTTGTTGGTCAGTTTTGTTTGCAGATTCTTATAAATTGCTCAAAGAAGTTGTGTTGTTCATGTGCATTATTTATGTGACTTGTCTGGCTTGCAGACATTACTTTGCATTAGCTATGTATTCATTAAGAACTTATAGTGTGCAGTTCTGGAGCCCCNGATTCTGAATGGAGGGGGAAAATTTAACTCAGCTTTGTTTTTTCGTTACTGTTTTAGAAATTATTTTTATTTTAGAAATTTTTTTAAGAAAGCAGAAAAGCCTCCAATAGAAAGTTTCTTAGACAAACTACAATTAAAACCACAAGCCAATTAATTCCTCAAACTTCCTTAGACAGAGATGAACAAGAATCAAATAAAACACATTTGAACCTATGAAAGATTTCAAAATCACTTGCTCCAAACAGGACTTACTACCCTGCTCTAAGCAGAGAAAAGGCACACAAGAGGGAGGCCGTTGTCCTCCTCCCTTCATGCCAACTGTTTGTTAATGGGTTAGTCCACAGAAAAATCAGCCAAGAAAAGCAGATTTAGCACCTCAAAAAAAAAAAAAAAAATCCACTCAGCTGCACCAGATCTCAAGAGGTAAGAAATAACACGGGATTTAAATGCTTGTTTCATGTCTTACCCTTATCCCATTCATAATTATTTATAGAGAAAAGAAAGGCATCTACATTTAGGTATCTGACATCAGTATAAAACTATCTTGATTTCTAAAGCAAGCAGGTGAGAAGTTGCTTGCAACTTTACAACTCAAATACTTGGCATGACCTCCAGGAAGAGTCATTACAGCTCTCTTCCAACACCTCTCCTGTTCAATGACCACTAGAGTTTCCTCAAAACTGAAGTTCTATTTGTCTAAATTCTGTTTTCAGTCTCTCTACCAAACAGTAAAACCCCAAGAAACCTTTTGCTGCTGGTACTAGAAGTGGCTGGAGCAACACCACTTCTAGCAGCCTCTAACCTGCAGTCAGCATCGCTGTTTGCCATGAAGAGGGGTGACAGAAAACAGGATACCAAATGGAAAAGTAATTAAAAAGGCAAGAGAGAGCCAACCTCTACCTCCCCCACCGCACCCCAACCTTCTAAAATCAAACAACTCACAAACAACAAGAAGGCTTCCTACACAATCTTTTCTCCCCTATCTTCAGCTAAAGCAAGGGACTCTAACTACAAGAAAACTACAGGGCATTTTTCCCTGCAGCACTTTGTACTTCATTCCTGCAATTACATAATTGATTGTGGGTTCCAGCAATGCTCCACTCCCCACACCAACTGGCTGGCACTGCTTTAAGGAAAAAAAAAAAACAACAAAAACAAAACCCCACAAAAAACAACAGCTAACACCCTCATATGTCCTTTCTTGCCAAGGGCACAGCAACCATATAAATGGTGTGGAGACTTTTATCAGCCTTTATAATAAAGCAAGGACTGTTTCAGGCCTCTGTATGAAAGAGGGTTTCTGTGTTTCAAGGTTACATGTCTGAAGAGACACACTGTCTGCTGTTGCATCAGCTCCATCAGAAAGGTACACATTTTTCTGTCCCCCTAGTACTTTCTCATCCCTGCGTGCACCAGCTCAGAGCTGCTCTTCACTTACTCTATTACCAAAGGCTTCACCTGTAGAATAACCAAATGGACATGCATCCATGAACCCAAACACACCTGGTCAGAGAGGGAAAAGCAGAAAAAGCAGAAAAACCCTAACACATCCACCATGCAGGTCTGCTACCCAGGAGCTAAGAGTTGTATTTAAAAAAATCAAATCATGGCAGTGGATACACTTTTTAAGACAAGAAAAATAAAGAACCAAAAACCAAAGCATCAACAAAAACCAAGCCCACAAACAAAACACTTTGTTTAATCCTCAGCTAAGAATCCTTTTAAGTAGCTGTACACATTTAGTAGTTTTCCATTTTTCTTCCTGTCTGTAAAACACACCTTCACAAGCTGCTGAACATAATGCTTTCTGAACTTAATGAAAATCTCTCTCATGACCCAGGAGCACTCAGTAAATAATTATTAAGCTCTGGAGGTGGCTTTTGCATGAGTGTTGACTTAATAAAATGCCCTACGTTGATCTGCTTGAATGCCCATTTACTTGGGGACACAGTTTGCAGTATAGCTTGGAAAGCTTGGATCACCACCAGACAAAGAAACAAGGTAAGAGTAAAGAGGTTCAATCTAGAAGCTGCAGAGGCCACATTTTACAAACCTTTGCAACCATTACTGTTAAAAGGGAGATGAACAGTTGCAACCCAAGACTTTTATATAATCACCACTCTAAAGTCTTACATGCCTAAACTGAACCTCCATTAGCCCAAATGTGCATTTGACATGAATTTTCAGAGGGAGCTACAGACATGTATTATAATTTTTTCCAAAACATGGAGGATTTTAAGTCTTCCCCTTCTGAAAGTTACCAGCATTATCTCAGCCAGTCAGTCACAGTTCCTGCGGCTCTGCAGAAGTTGGTGGCCACCTCCCAGGCACAGTATTTTTAACTCCCAGAATACAACCTCCATCACAACACAATCACACAGTCTGCTCATGGTGCTGTCACCCCAGGAAAGTGCCACTTACAGACAGAAGCTGTCAAAGGAGCAGGGCATGAACATTTGAATGCTAACAGCTTCCATCTTTCCCCTCAACTCGTGTCCAAGGGCTTCTGCTGAGCACCTTCGAGTGAAAGTCAAGGGGTAGCCAGGCCGGCAGCCCTGTCTCTAGGGGTGGCTCCAGATAAGGACCTGGCAACTCCAATCCCCACACAGCAGCAAGGCGGGCAGCAGTGCCCACTGTCTGCCAGCACTGCAGACCTGTGCAATCCAGCACCTACCGAGCAGAAGAGAAGAGGTCTGGAGGCAGCCACAGACAAGGTCCTTCAAGTATCACAAAGACAGCATGGAAGTTCAGATTCAGCATCTCACTACATCTTGCCTCACCTGCATGAGAGTACTGCCCAAACTCCTGATGGCGACAGCCCAGAGTAAGGTGTTGCTCTGCATCAAGCACAGAGAAGTGCCCAGTGCTACCGCGAGGCTGGGTATGATCCCCAGACCTGTGCCAGGCAGCTGTACCAACCTCACTGTCCCACAGATGGACAACTTGCTGTGTGTCTGGGAGAAAAGACACACAGGTCAGCCTGCACTTCTCCCATTCACTAATTAAAATGGGTGTGGATCAGGCCATTAATGCCATCACCAGAGTGGATAAGGGTTGTCTGTAAGGCACCCTTTTCTCACGATCTTTATCACCAGAAAAGGTGGGGGAAGGGTGAGGGCAAGATAATTTTTTTTTTTCCTGGGACATACCTCCTTCTCACTCAAGGTTCACCTAGGTGAACCTCCATCTAGGAACCACTGGAGCTGAAGAGCTCAGTTCGAGAGCTGAACATATATCCTTAATAAGTACAGAGTCTCAATGTCATGGTGTATAGTTTCCCTAGTTTCACTTCTGCCCAAACAGGCTGAATCCCTCAGGCAGACAAGGAACCAGCAGGTGAAGACAGCTACACATACAAATACCTCAAGCTCTCAAAAATGTTTTGTGGAGGGTTAAAGGAATTTTAAATGTAGCTGACTGTTACCCAATATTGGTTTGGTGCTCTTAGTCAAACTTTCAAAGCTATCACAAATATAGAGAAATTACTTAAAAAATAAAGGCATGAGGGGAGTTTGTCTTTCACTGAAAGTCTGACCTTGTCAAAGGCTTTTTTGAACCATTTTCCAGACACCACATCTATGGGTACTTCTCTCTCTAAAGAGTTCTACATACATTTGCAAAACAAAAAAGCCAGATAGCTAAAACAACCAAGAGGTGATAAAAGAAAAAGGGAGGAGATAACACTCCACTAACAACCTCTGTAGTTCTGGATTTTGTAATATAGAATTTACCTTATTTTATCTGGGTAAATAGAGAAGATAACACTGTCGCCCAGAGGGAAGATGACGTATGATAACCACACTTTTTGATACTTTGAATCCACAAAGTGCCCAGTTCTGACTCCCTATCACCTGTCCATCATACTTTGGTTTAGAAATAACCTAGCACTTACATAGTTGGATAGCAAGTTTATTCACAGAGGCTGCCCTGCAGAAAATAAGACTCAACCACGTCGTGTTCACAGCTTGTACCGATCACTCACAGGCTCAGATGCCCTCCAAGCCTGTGATGGTTTGGGAGTTCCCCCCCCCCCCCACTTTGTAAAATCACCCAGACTAGACTCAGCTGGCTGGAAGTTAAGGACTAAAGCTCTATTTACAGCTTAGCACAATACACAAGCAGATATATACACAATAGACATGAATATTTACAGAAATATACAAGTTAAAGGTAATACAGAAACACAATCCCCCTCCCAGAAATCAGAGTCCCCAGGAGGGGCTCCCAACCACCCTTCCACCTTCTTTCCACCCCTCTACCTTACCCCAGGGTCTGGCTTATGCACAAGATGAGTTTGGAGGATCGACCAGGGGGGTTAGAAGTACAGTGGTTAGTTAGGTTACTCGGCAGAGAGGAGAAGGCAAGAAGCTAGAGAAACCAAGACTCTTCGAGCATCTATCTTATCTATGTTTGTGTTCTTGTTCTTATACATCTCAGCAAGCCTATGAATGAAGTAGACATCACCAGTGTTTTCTTTTCATGGCCTATAATTTTCTCCATTAAAATACTCTAATTAGCCTCAAACCAGCACAAGCCATAAAAGCAACCACGCACCTGGAGGCTTACATCCACCCAGCAACCCCCAGTCTAAAACCTTCCACTCATGCAAGGTTTTCTGCTTACTGACTCCACCGTTACAGCTCTACTCAATGCTTCCAAAAAGACGATGAGGCAGCCTGAAGCCTCATCACACATAGATGATATCTTTGCTGCAGGATGCTGAGCAAACAGGATCTTAAGGTGCAAAAAGCAAAAGCGTTTGTGGAAGATTGGCTTGAAATGATTAAGAATCCTAAACAGTCCTATTGAGAACCACAAAGTGCATTCAGCTCTCAGTATACCATAGGTCAGCGCTATCAGTATGCAAGACTTGCTCGATGCAGTGAGTATGATGTGCAAAGGAACAACCAACACATTAACTGCAACATCTCTAACCACAACCTCTAGCCACAGCTGTTTATTACAAGACCTGATCAAACCAAGAAACATCTTCAGCAATGTTTCCTTCTAAGAAAGCAACTCTACGAGCTGTGGAAATCAATTCCTCAGGCTCCACACATTTTAAACCAACTTCAATATTAGAGTCTTCAACTATTGCTCACATCTCTTCTAAATATTTGACTATTTGTGGAAGAGTTATTGGAGCACAGAGGACTGTTTTACTGTGCAGACTGAACAACCAGGGTGGGGAGGAAGTCTTTATTCATCAACAAGCAACTTTACCAACCATTTGGATATTTACACAATTACAATTTGCAATTGCAGGACAGATGTACTGGTCTTGCTGCCTTGAGTAGCCACAGGACTGACAGGAAGGTGGGATAAACTCCAGCTGTCCATGTAACAAACTACTGATGATGTTTACAAACTTGCTAATGGAGGCCAAGCAAAACGACAGCTGTTCACTGGAGGAATTGCCCAACTGCAAACAACTACAGAAGAGATGACCTTTGATTTCCTTGGCCATTCAGTGTGCCCTACGACATCCCTGATGGGGTAATCTCAGACCAAGGCTTATGGAAAAAGCAAACCCCAACAATCCATCGGGGATCGAGTAGCCTCTTCAGTACACCTACATCTAACAATAAGGCTCCTCTGTCCCCAAGTATCTTTCCCAAATCCCACCCACTCCCAGTTTAGGGATATCCCAAGATGGGCACAGTTTCTGTGTGCTTACAACCTTCAGGTGCATGTTGTGGGTCATGTCAGAATGCCTTGGGGTTTACTTTGCAGCTGCACAGGACAGCTGGAGTGGGTCAGTGCAAGTGGTGATTAGGGGACCTCTTCACTTGCCACTCAACAGCTATAAATTCTATTTTAAATTCATAACATGTATTTACAAACTGCAGTCTTTCACAGAAATATTCAGTATCAATTTAAAAGCTGGAATACTGTGGAACTGGGACAGTTCTATAAATTCTGCCCCCCTATACAAAAACATTCTACCCCTCCTTTCTACCCAGAAACTGTTCATAACCATCAGAGATAGGCAAAGCAAAAAATAATTACTTAGACTTCTCTTGGTATGTAAATAAATACCAAATTCAAGCCATGATACAGAAGTATCATTCAAAATAAACACAGACAAGCAACATTTATACTTTCTGGTTTCACAAAGTGTCAAAACATACACAAAGAGATCCTCTTTAATCTCTTTAATCTATTCATAAGTGTTTTCTAAATGCCTCAACTACAGCCCTGCTAATACATAGACTTAATTTCACATTGCAATCACCCTTTTGTTTTGCATTTCTCTTCTGTTGCATTTAAAAAGCATAAGCTCTTCTCAAAGAGGAGACATCAGGAAAAACCACAGAAATAACTTTATGCAAGCAAATATAAATCTCAGAAATTGATACAGATGCTGCAGTCCTAGAGAAGAAAATAAAAAGGCTATTTTGAAGTTAAACTGTTCAGCATGGTCCATGTTTAGCATGGTTTAATGACAACTAAGTAAGGCATGCCGTTCATGGACCTTGCTGCAGGAATGTCCCTTCTTTCTTTTCAAAATACATTACAGGTATTGGTTTATTTGGGGGAAACAGCATCCATCTCAAAACTAGTTACATGAGTTACATGCCTTTCAGTTAGAACCTCTTAATCTCCTCTGTGCTTCCAGAAGCATAGCACTTGAATGGCTATTTCTGTTCAAAGCTATATTTGTTGTGGAACTACTGCAAACTCCTGAATCATGTAAACAGAGACAAGAGCCAAAAAGTATTTCACTGGACTTGAAGTTCACATCTGCCTTAGTTATGGAGACCAAAAAAAAAGCAGGCACTTAGATTATAACCAATAAACCCCACAAAGACTACAGTTAATCAGGAATTCTCGAAACAGGGTTTTGTTTAATCTGGTTTATTTAGCATTCCTGACCTTGGCAAAGTACCTGCAGGAACACCCACCATTACTGTGGAGCAGCAATTCACACCTTTTGTTATTTTAGGCTACAGCAGAGGACTACACAGTCCTACATTAATCAACTAAGTTTATAAACTCGCAGCGAAGTCACCTGGAAATGATGTCTAGTTCCAGACTTGCTGGAGCCCAGCAGCCACCACTATTGCCGTCCCTAAAAAGCTGTATTGTAAGGGGTCTCAGTCTGGACTTGGAAGGAGCTGCCTGGCAAACATGCTACTGGGAGCAAAATGACCTTCTCATTTCTCTAGCTTCTTGGTTGAGAAAGGTTAGCAGTAGAAACCATGCCCTTAGCTCGACCTATCGCTTTGGATGCAAGCCTCATCTCCTCACTCACCACCTTCTATTTGTCCTGGTCCTCCTCAAGCAGGAAGAATCCAAATTATTCTCAACATGCTGAAAACGATGAAAAACCTCAAAACAACAAAAATCCATGCTGATGCTGCTTGATCCCAATTTCCCACAGATTTCAAAGAGTTTGCAGGGACAAATTCTACCACCGTAGTCTTCAGCACTGAACTGTAGATGAGGTACTAGACATATGAGAACATGCAGCATATTTTTGGCTAAGAACAGGACATCAAAAGTAGATTGAGGAAAACAAAATGAAACAAAAAAAGTTTCTTTCATAATACAGTTTGTTTGTTTTGTGGTTTTTTGTTTTGTGTTTTTTTTTCTCCTGTGGATAAAACCACAGTAACCTGATTTTGGTGTACATTCATTCAATGAGTTCAGAAATTTAGTAGTTGCCAATATGTGTCCCTGAAAATATTTTCCCCATCCTCTTAGAGAGGCTGCTGTGAAACCACATTCAGAAATTTTAAGTGGCTTTCCAAATACTCAGGGAGGAGGGAAGAAAAAAAAGAAAGAAAAAAAAAGAGATCTGAGGTTTATTTCCCCTTCATTTTTAGCAACCTCCAGAACAAACAAGATGATTTGTTATTCCTGTTTTGAATTTAGAAGGAGATAATAAAATGCCTTGCTTGTTTATAGTTGCTTTATTTATCCCTTACTGTAGTTTGAGACTGTACAAATCTGTCAGGAAGAGTTAAGAGATACTCTCTGTCTTAAAAGTCTTAAAAGTCTTAAAAGATGACCGTCTACATCATTACACTTCTGGTCCCTTCTCTTCATAGAGTTATAACCTGGCCATACAGTTCCTGACCTTAAGAAGAGGGCACATACCTGGTTTTGCCTAGAACTGACATTATAGACTGCTTACAACTGTACTAAACCTCTACACAGGCCAGGGTACGAAACATGGGCATCAGCTATCAGGATGTAAAAGTTACTCAGTTAACAGAAGCATGGTCAAGACATCTGCAATCCTTCTCACAAGTTATCAAAAAAAAAACCACCAAAACCACAGCCCCCATGCCTGAACTAGGGAAACATCTTCTGCAGGGTTTCTCCTTAATTTGCTAGCTCCCAGATCTCTCTCTTTCCACACTAGATGGAGCTTCGTCCCCTGTGTCCCCAGCCTGCTGGCGTTGCACCAAGTCAGGGATAAAAAGGGTAAAGAGGCAAAGGGTGAAACCACCTCACCCCCACTAAACGCAGCGCAAAGAACAGCTCCAGGAACAGTATGAGACCAAGTCTGTACGTGGACTCTCACTCAGCCCTCCCCGGTCCTGCCCTTCTCCTGCCCCCCGATTACTCTCTTTCCAGCACTGTTTCATCATTTGCTAAGAGTCAAAGATTTCAACTCCAAATCCCAAATCACACTGCGACCTCTACCAGCCTTTGTTGTGGCCATGAGGCACTGTCTTGAGTTCACACCACATTAAAATGACATAGATTTTTCTCCTCTGATTAAGGGGTAGCATTTAAGATTATTACCAGATTACACACCTGAATTGCTCACTGGTTTTCCTGGATCCCTCTTCATATTCCCACGTATTTTCTGCCATAAGATCTTCAGGCTCCTCTAGTAACCTGAAACATTGTACCTAATGCCTCTGTTAAGACTCCAAACTTGAATCCATCAACACTTTTGGGAAACAAATTGACTTGTATCTGCTGGATTGGTCTGTATTATTTTAGAACACAGCTCAGGAGAAATAGCTCATCCTTCTGGGGAGCTGCCACAACTCTATCAGGATCTTTCAAAGCACAACAGGATATGGTCCATCATCAGTACTTCTATGATGAATTTAAACTCAATGGGACAGAGAAGTGCCCAGAGCAATGAATCACTCTAATAGCTCAAGTGGCCAGCACTGCAACACAAGTGTAAGAAGCAAAGCCTCAGGCTGTAACACAAGAGAGGACAGTGAAGCACTAGTGTCTGCAGGACATCTGTGTAAGACCTTGTGGGCAAGAGCTTCTCTCTGGGCGTCTCTGCTGGAGAACATGGAGCTGAAATTGAGGTGATGAGAGAAACAAGAGCCCACTTTACAGTGGGAAGCTAAAGAAAAGGTTGGCATTTTAATCTCACAAAACGGAGGTTGATGGGGATGAGTGTTGCTGTCTATAAATACAGCAGAGAAACAAACACTCAGGAGAGAACAACCATGGCACTTTGCCAAGTGATACAGACCAGCCATGAACGAGATTAAACTGGTACCAACGGTCTCATTCTGAGAAGTCCAATCCTGAAATTGTTTCCAACTGGAGGATTGGCAAAGGAACAGCTTGCTTCTTTTCAGATAAAGACCTGTTGCCTAATCAAAGTAGGTCACTGTGGAGCAAAACAGCCAGTAACACATTACAGGCCACAGAAGATGCCCTCTAGGCAAATGACAGGCCACAGAAGATGCCCTCTAGGCAAAGGCTCCAACAAGACAGATGCAGGACAAAGCAAACTCTTTGACAGAGCAGACAGATCTCTGATCCAGTAGCACTGGAGTACAGTATTGCACACAACAGGAGCCGTTGCTTTCACATACATCAGCATGCCAAATGGTAGCTTGAATGAGCTGATTCTCAGCAGGTCCCACCAACCTATGCTTTTCTAGAGCTATCAGCCCATCTAAAACCTAAAAAGATATTCTTATTGTCTGGCATGCTGGATCAGCTGGAAAGTGAGTATCAGCAGTAATAGTGATGCAATTTCTTGGAAGTCCTCTCTTCCCCCTTGCCCCCACCTTTGAGGGCACCGTCAGACGTCTCCCATGTTAGCCCAGCTGAGTGAGCCAGAGTTCAGAAGTGTTGAACTGAAGCAGTAAATAATACCTCTACAACATGATCCCTCCTTTCCAACCAATTTAGAATTAACTTGAGTATCTGTGTCACCACTTTGCAAAGTAAGTGACTAGAGTTTAGCTGCCCCCACCTTATGTGTCTGGCTGCTACACTGTCCCCCAGAATTTTTGCCCTGAACTACAATGAGACCAGAAGGATCCAGCACTTCCTTAATTTGGGCCAGCCACACATTCAAGTGGAGTAAGTCAATGGGTGAGTCCAACTTCAAGTAGAACTTCAAGGTGGCCTGAAAATAGGCTCCAAGGTCATTTTTGTAATGCAAAAATTCTACCAAATCACTGTTTCTTAAACAGATAAAAACTTCCATCAAGCAGTTCGAACTGACAAAACAGTGCAAAAAAAAAAGCTAGAGTTAGAAAAGTGTGGGAGCAGGTGACGAAAAGGAGAAGCTGTTATTTGTTCACATCAGAATGATCAGCCTCAGTCCCTATTTTCCTTCTGTTGACCATACCACGTTATCCAATTTAATTGGCCCAGAGTCGGTGTCAGAAGTTCTGCCTAAATCAAATGTTCAAGCAGGTCACAAGTTTTGAGCAAAAATACTTGCTGCTTTAGTCAGTCCAGAAACAGAACAAACATAGGAAAACAAACCAAAGTCACATCTACCATACTTTCTTTTCCTAGAAACCCTGATTTCTAAGCAATGGCTTCCTGACCAGCTCTGTAGTATCTCTGCCAGTCCAGACTGGACAGCCAAAACTGGTTGAGATGTTTATAATGTGTGGACTTTGACAAAAGAAGGAACATTCCCTTCCGGTTTGCTTTCACACACAGTATCACACAGTATACACAAGGTTGGAAGAGNAGAACTAAGCCAATTTACCTTCAGGAGTCTTAACACCACACCTTCATTTGCCCACCACTTTCTGCCATTCTGGAGAGATGCAGCAACCATGTTTTAAATTAACCAGGCTATATGGGCTATCTACAGGAGGTTACCTGCCCTTCCTCTCCCAACTGAAAACTGGTAAGCCAAAGATTCAGGAGTCCAACCCCACAACAAAAACATAAACCCGAGAAAATCCCACTACAAAAGGAGACAACTTCAAGTAGACAGAAGGCATGTAGAGAAATATTCAATCCAGTTTGAGGGAGATCATTCAAAGACAAGACAGCAGCTGAAGGCTTCAACTGTCACACATCATCTGCTAAAGATGCCATCACCTGTAATTACTTTCAGAACAAAGAGATGAGCCTCTTCAGGGACTTACTTGGGAAGAAACACCCTGGGAAGCAGAGACAGGGCTTGAAACCACTTCTCTAAATTCCAATACTCTTCAACCTCTGTAGCCAACAGTCAGGTGCCTTTCATTATCCTACCTCTCACTGACAAGCAACACAAGACAGAACTGAAGATGAGCCTGCCAGGCTCTTTCAACATGTACTCACAAGTTTAGCAAAGAACAACCCTTTAAGTCCATTACAGAAACATAAAAATCCAAACCCTTGGCACCACATTATTGTTCAATGCCCTGGACTTGTCATCCAAAACTTCCACTGAAGTTCAGAAGTGGAACAGAAAGAAAACACCTTCAGTGGCCATGGTATTTCCAGCCTGGGAACAAAGAACTACAGCCTCTGGTCCTCCTTTAATACAATTTAATTTACTCTGGAAAAAAAGGAATAATAAATAAGTACACAAAACCAAATGCTACCTGAAAAACACCCTCCTGTTTGGCAGAGTAAGCATTTTCCAAATACTTATATTAGCTCACACATCTAAAACTGTTTTTTTTCTTAAAAATAACTGGGAGAAATCAGTGATGATCCACAAAATACACAGCAATGTTATACTGAAAATGTTACACAGGAAAACCTTAAAGCAGATCAAATGCATCAGGTAATGTTCACAGAATCACAGAGGGCCAGGTTGGATGGGATCCCAAGGATCCTCTGGTCCAACCTTTGATAGAAGATAGAAGGTTAGATGTTGTAATGATTAAGTCCATATACAACTTGTTTGAAGCTAAGGTCTCTAATATCTGAACACTTAACATTTCAGATTTTAAAAAAATCTTAAATCTTCCTAGACTGGGATTCAAGCAGTCTGTGAAACAAGAGAAAAAAAAACAAACAAACAAACCCAAAACAAACACAAACCACTAGGCAAAACATAAATAAATAAATAAAGTTTTTTGGTTGTTTTTTTTTTTAAATCAAATTTCACTACCATTTCTACCATACAGAGGAAAATTGGACTAGATATCTTTTGAGCTCACTTCCAACCTCTAATGTTCTGTGAACCAACACCAGGTAAACTGGGGATTGCAAAGTCTGCCACAATAATGCAGTTGATAAGCCAAAGGGGTTTTGTTTCCAAACAAGTCCAAGACCTTGGTACTGCAGTGGCCCAGAAGAGGACTGCAGATGAAGCTCTAGCAAATACCAACACCAGAGGCACTCGAGACTAATTCCAACAGTCTTACGAGCAATAGAAGAGCCACACAGTTATTACTTCAGGTAGTTTTAACTCTTCTCATTTAAGGAAAACCCCAATATACACACACCAAAAAAAACCCCAAAAAAACAAAAAAACAAACAAAAAAAAAACCCAAACAAAAAAGCAATATAAGGCTACTGCAAATCCAGTGAACACAGAGGAACATAGCAGAAAAGTATGAACATCGCTCTCCATGGCCACATGCAAATAACAAACTGAAGTTTGTAGAAATGGTCTGATTCCCTTCAAGAGAAGACCAAGGCACTTTTGCACAGCTTAAGGAAAACAAGCTGAAAGTAATGTCCTCAAAGACCAAACCACACCACAAAAATCCCCAAACTGCTCACTGAACCATGGCAACTTCGACTGTATTTCTGTACAGACATTACCACAGGGATAACCCAGTTTCCAGCAATAATCTCCTGTGCTCATCCTTTTCCACCCTGAACAAAGTGTCCCTCCCCATCTTGCTTCCCTGGGGCAATAGGTATTCAGAAACCTTTCTCCAAAAAAGCTGAAGAAATCAGTTTTGTTAGGAATTGGCCAGCATGTTCTAGATTTAGCTGCAGCAGCTTAACAACCTGGTTTCCAACCGATTTATCGTTTTCTCACTGCATTATTCAACAGCAGCATCACTTTATCAACTGTGCAAGTACCACCCTCCAAGAAGCAATATACAAGAGCTTTCCTGTGATAATGTTTTCCACAGTAACTAGGGCAGTCAAACATTTTCCACAGCAAAGTCCGTCTTCATAATTCTTCATTTGTTATTAAGACCACAAAACTCTTTGGTACTAATAAAGCAAACAGGCATATACAAGGTGGGACCCATCCTGCTTCCATTTTGGTACTGGTTAACATTTCACATGCATAAAAATGTAAACAGTGAACTTCAAGCCAGAAGGGCCAAATCATGGACTTTTCTCATTTCAATTAAAAAGATGAATAACTGTCTCTCATCGGGCTAAGAACCTACAGATGCATGAGAAGACAACAAGAAAACGAAAAAGAAACCAAACCCAAACCCCAGCACCTATAGAAAACAGAATCAGAACTGCATTTCTGCATAGCAATAAAGCAATTTGCTGCTTGGAGACATCCTTCCATTCCTATTCAACATAATGCTGGTATGAATTATTGCCAAGGTAAACTTCAAAAACTTGTTTGCCGTGGAGGAAAACCAAGCAAACTAAAGTTCTATGTGCAGAATCCTGTTTCAAGAGTGTGAAGGGTTTCTTTGTTCCCTTTAGTGCCAGGTCATTTCAAACGTTTACATCTATGTATTTTATTGTGCTTTCAAAACCTTTATTTAAATTTTTTTTTAAAATGAGGGGGGGGGGGAAAAAAAGCAAAGCCCTGTGTAAAAATATCACCATTTTTCCTATTCTAGCACTCTACTCCCAAACGTTTGGCATCTGAAAGCAAAATATTATTTCACATAGCTAAGAAAGAACATATGTTTTATTGGGAAAAAAAAAAGCAGCTTGTATAAAATCCAGGAAAAAAGACCCATATATTTGTGATTTTAATACAAATTACTTAAATCTCTTCTCTTTAAATGGCAGTTTCTGACCATTAACAACCATAAATTCAGATAAGAACTTTTATTCAATTATCGTGCTAAATTTCTAGGTTCTGTAAGCAGCCTGATAAAGCAGTTCAGTTATTCCTCTCTTGCTTATCTGCTATCTAAAAACCACAGACAATATCAGTTCAGAGACTAGAAAAATACTTAGAACTTCCTACACTGTGGCTCAGCTGCCCCAAGAGATCTCTATGCAACATGAGTTTTCCTTCTCCATCTTTGCTTTCCATTTCAGTCTTCTGCATTTCCACGGTTTAAGTCCATCCATGTCTTTAAATCCATGATCACTGTGGAGGGATTAGACTAAATGACCTTTAAAGGTCCCTTCCAAGCCATGGTTCTATGATCTTTAGCAGACAGACATCTAAGCACACAGCAATATCTGAAGTTACTTCAGAAAGCTGATGTTACTTATTCAAGATATTTGCTATGGTATTTGTCCCAGTAACCTTACTATTCAAACTTGAATTGCAAGGTCAGACTCTTAACTGCTGCAAGACTGAGGAGGAAAAAGAGTGGTTTTAATGTGGTTATTAGCAACTTTCATTGAGCATTTAACTATGACATTAAATTCAAGCATGCATTCAGTGCCTCATAACCAAATCTAGCTGGGTCATGGATCCAAACCCAAGAAAATTAGTATTTCATTCTTGCTTCCCATTGACTTCCTCTTTTGGCACAGGCACCATTTGACTACAGCACTTTCAGCTGAAAACCTTGCTGCCCTTACTGCATCTCAGGGAGCTGCACTCAAGGCAGAGTCAACTCCCCCCCACATACAGCATCAGTTCAAGTCCACAGTGTTCACAATGGAGGAAACCATGACCCAGCTGCCTGAACATTAAAGCAGGTACAAAGGTCTTGTGCATAAGAAGGAGAAAAGAGCAAAGAAATATTTACCATCTTCTGCAGGTTGGTTTGTTTGCAAGTCAGTTAATTTCTCCATTGGATTCCTACCTGGGCTAGGAGCAGAGTGAGTGAATAACACAAAAAGATCACACAATGCTGCTTGTTCTCCGACACTTGTAAGCCAGCTGCAGGAGCTGAGGGGCAACCACAACTCTGAGCTGGTACTGGGAGTGCTGATTGCTCTATACAACTCTGCTGCAGGTTAGAGAAGAAAAAGGACAAAGAACTTACCCAGGGAATTCATTCTTTCACTTTTTAATCCAGCAAGGCAAGAGCTCACCAGGAACTGCTCTATCAATGGCCACAAACCCAAGACTAGACAAAAAGGTCTCAGTAAGCACCAGCTTCCAGAAACTGCACTTCCACTCCTACCATCCACCTCCTAACCCTGCCACTGCATTTGTGGCTGCCTTTGTTAGAATACTTCTGCAAATGAAAACAGATGAGTAACTATTGCTGCTTTAGCAAACTCCCAAGCCCATGGTCACTAATAATAGCTTTGTTCCTTTTATTACTGAACAAAACCAAAACAACAACAAAAAAGTTTAAATGCTTGTATAAAATGCACATTGCTGAACATTCTTTCATTGATCCAGTGATTATTTCCCATACTAAGCTTAGACCCAGATCTCTCAAACAATTTATATGGATCAAAATGATGAGAAGCAATCTCAAACCTTTTGAAGGGGCAACCCTCACACAAAAAATATTATTGGGTTTTGTGTTCCTTCACTTCAGACATTAAAGTTCAGTTAAAATAAATAAATAAAATCTCACCAGAGACTTTCCCCTCTTTTTGCACAAAGCTAAACTCAAATGCAGACCTGAGCTCTCTGGTATGCAACGCCCCAGAGCTGATGAATTCAGAAAGGCAAAGGTGCTTTGGCAAGCTGAGCTCTCTGCTCCCTGCTGGCACACAGGCATGCTGCTGCCGGCTCCCACTTGCTTCAAGAGCAAACTGGTGGGACAGGAGGGAAAGTGCAGCATGCTGGGAAGAGAAAGGCAACATGGGAGGAAGACAATGGAGAGGGTATGAAGCCATTGCTGTGAAGTAACAAGGGGAGAGCAAGGACAAGAAGAAAGCCTTTCCTGGCACAACCCTGACGCAGCTCACCCCTGGTAAGAAAAAGAGACCACAAAAAATACTTGTATTAAAGAATTCTTATTTTTCTCCCTAGAATCAATCTGTGAACTGTTATAGCTGACCTTCACTGTGAATCAAACCAGTTATAGGAACTCCTAAAACCAGTAAAAATAAAAATAACTGGCTTGTGAATCAGCTCTTACCTACCTGACAGCCTTACACTACACAAAGCCTTTGGCCCAGGTTCTGCTGCAGCCTCCTTCCCCCCCTCCTCCCACCACTCATGCTTGCACCCATCACCAAGCAGGGGCTGAGCCCCTCTGCTTCCCTGGCCTGGTGTGATGTTTTCCCACTGATCTTAGACTGAACCATAGCACAGCCAAGCTCAGAGCCTCCATTAGGCTGCACAATGTTCCTGGGAAGTGACACGGGTGCCATTGGGCTTTGCTGGAAGGTAAGAAGACATCAAGGAAGGAAACAACACAACAGATTTTGAATGTGTACAGGCCAAGCCACAGCATTTTCATACTGTTAATATCCTGAAGCTTCCAGTGCTTATTAATTTCTATTATTGAGTTGCCTGTTGCTGAATAATTCCCAGCACCCCACGGCAAGTGGGTTTTTTTTTACAGGAAGTAAGCAAGCCAGAAGCAGCGAAAGCATCCTCTTGTTCTTCTGTGAGCCTTTTTTTTTGTTAGTTTATTTGAACAATGGCACCATGAACCAGCTTACAATAATGACTGTTACAAAATAGGAAGCTGAATTATTAGGCAAGCTTTGTCTGCGTAACTCACTCAGCCTAGGGAGGATATGACAGGCACAACGAAGACAAAGGACTGGACTCAGTGACCCCAAGCATCTTTCAGGACTGTTTTGGTAGCTGAGGTACTTCAGAGCTGAAGTTTGCTTTTGCTTGTTTCTAAGATGCACTGTTCCTACAACTGCAGCAACAAAGCACAACCATATCCCAAGAATGCAAATCGCCAAGTGTGCATGCAGAAAGCAAACACTTTGCAGAGGCTGTGATGAGAAATTCACCTGAAAGTACAGTTTCAAAACGGAAAAAGTCCAAGTTCAGTATTTATTTCTTTTAAAGAACAAGAGATGCAGAACAGGACACACAAATCACTAGGTTGTCTTTAAGCGAACAGCCAAGCATAGCTTTTGCAAATCAACAAAGAACTGCTTAATATGGTTTAAGTAGCACCAATGTTATTTTTTGGTTGTAATCTTCAAAAGCCAAAGAATTTCTACAGAACTGCTGGGGGCATCACTGGTATCACCTTTGGAGTGATACACTTTGGACCAAATGATCAGAAACCAAAGGCAGGCACTCACCATCCTGTCATTACAATACCCTGCTGAAACTATGAAAATCAGGTCTAAGTGCTTGTCTGAGCAACACTTGTGTAAAAAGCAGCAACACAAGTGACTGAGCAGCAGCAAATACAGGAACCTGTAAGTGAATCATTAACGAGCAATGATTCCTCCATTACTCACTGTGGCTGTAGAGTTACTGCGGGTAAGATTTGTTTCTAAAAAAAGGGAACAGCCAACAAAATGAGTATTAACACACTCATTAAAGCTCAACACCACATAGGAAGGAAAGAGGAAGGCATGGCTATGAGGCTGTCCTTCTCCAAAAGAGCATTCACTGAGGCAGGCTCCATGGAGCAGAGCAGCAGTGCTAGGAACAGCATCGCACACCATCTCCTTCCATGAGAGTCGTTTCAAGGGGCTCAGGTCAACTAGCTGTTGATTTTGCTTTACTGCAAGAAATTATTAACCCATTCTACAAAAGCTATACGTCTGCCAGACTAGTGATACAGATCAATAGGCAACAATCTAAAAGTCAACAGTTTGACCTCTGGAGAAGGTTTTCCACCTCAGCCCTCTCAC
>WBNM01020570.1:56694-99366 GCA_013399055.1 Ramphastos sulfuratus
CCCCCCCCTTTACCCACATTCTACAGTAAATACCCCCAGCACATTTTCTCCAAGCATTTGCGACCTATGCGCAACAACAGAACCGAGCTGACATTCTCAGCCAATCTTTAGGCAAGATTAGCAAGCAATTAAAGCTGTTGTATGAGGAATTTTAAGTGCTCTATGACTTCATGCCAAACAAGACCTAGTCAAGCACTGGAATTTATTTTTCACAATTCTGTTTTGTACTGAAACAGAAGACAAATTTAAAGAAAAGAGTTTTTGCAAGGATTTAACATCTATTACAGTTTAAATACTAACAGAAGCTGAAAGAAATTCTGCACCAGAAAAGGACATGCAAAGCACTGCTCCCTACTAAACAAACTCAGTTAACATATCCTTACAAATAATTTCAATGTCAAACTAGGGTAGTTCAATCTTTTTTTATTGCTTTGTTGTCAAAATATAATTAACAGTTCTGTTAATTGCACCTTAGTCCACTCGAGTGCAGCACATCCTGGGAACACTTTTAAAGACAAGAACCAAATGTCAGCCCCAAAAGCAAAGGAGTGCTTTGCCACCCGTAGCCTACAATCAGATCCAGCAGTGCAGGTAGCAGCAGACAACATGGCTTTTGTCCCAAGAGTTGATTACTTCATCCTAGCTATGCCTCTTCATTAAGCTGCCAGGAAAAGTAGACAGACCAACAGAGAAAGCCATGTGTTTTATGGGGGTGAGAGTTACAACACGTTCAAGAGGAAAGGCTTGGTTTTAAACAGAAAATAAAGCAGATTCTGTGAACTGTCACCCACAGCAATAATCTCACAGCTTGCATGGGTTTGATAATATGGGCTGAAAATAATTGTTTTCATAAACACACCAACTGGAGCAGAAAAAAAAAAGTTACAATGAACAAAGCGAGTAAACGAAGTTAAATAAGGCAAATGAAGCCTGAGCTACAGTTTCAGACTGATCTGCTGTTCACATAAAGAATGCTGTAGTTGGAGATTAGGGGTCAGAAATAAGAACTCATTAGCTCTTCTTCAGGGTTCATGATTCAAATCTGACAAAACACACACTTCAGTGTTTCCAAGCTTAAAGAAAATTCCAGCAGGGTCACAGAAGATGCTATTTATAGCTGGCTTAATCTCTGTGCACTCAAACACAGCTTTTGTACATATTTTGTTAGCACTTTAAAAGAAAAAAAAATCTGTTACTGAAAACTTAACCATCCACCAGTTCTGAAAATGCAAATTTGTTTTTCCTCTTAATATTAGCTGCCCCTGACTGAATAGCATCAAAAATCAGCCTATAGTTTTTCCAGTCAAAACTGTTATCGAAAGACAACCCAAACCAAACAGGTCTTGGAAAAATATTCAGTGACAAAACTGTGGGGAAAAAAAAAAAATGTGGAAAGTTACCAGCAATTAAATTCTTCAAAAGGAAACAAACTCTTCCTATCCTCCATGTGCCTATCAGTACAGCTCAGACTGTTCCAAGACCTACATGGGGAAGTACCAAGCATTGGCAGCTGGAAGAAAAGCTAAGGGGCCCACAGCCCTGGTCTTTAAAGGTCATTCTGCAAACACAAGCATTGCTAAGCCCTCTGACAAAATGAAAATACACTAGAAATCAATGCTCCTCCACTCTGCCTTGCTTTCTGGTTGGCTGCTCACTGCAAAGATTGTTTAGGTCTGGAACTGTTAGTGAGAGGGCAAATCAAAAAGGTTGGACATCTGTGTAATCTACATTGGGATCAGGGAGAGGTGAGGGGGTGACTCCTGTGCAGGACAGTGCCTCATCAAGCTGCTGCCTTCCACAGAGAGCTGGCTTGCTGAGCAGACAGAACCAGAGCAGCAATCGCTGCTTACAGGACTACTAGATGCGAGGAAACCCTGGCAGACTGCTGGGCTCTGCAGGCAGTGGTCAACAAGTCAACCCACACTGGATGGGGCTTGTTAATAATAACTGTCTTTGAGGGTGTCAACCCCAGGATCAACACTGTTCAACGTTTTCATTAGTGATCCTTGGAAGATAATCAAAGCTCGACTACAAAAGGCTGCTTAGAGCCCTGCCCAACTTCAAACTTGAGACACTGAGTTCAGGAGTGAGATAAAAAAAAAAAAACAAACAAACAAACTTTTCAGGTCCCTTCCAACTCAAATTCATTTTTGATTCAGAAACACTGAAGGCTCTGTGTCTCTTAAATTACTTGAAGTATTTTACTCTTTCAAGTTAGAAAGGTTTCAGTCATGGCAACTAGGATCAAGAATGATGTGATCCAGGCACTGTATCAGCCCTTGGAAAGACAGATAGGAACATTTATAGTTGCGGCAAGACTCTTCAGTAGTTGCTCTGTGCACATGTAACTACACAGGCTCCACACAAGTCATTTACTCACAGGGCCCTTGTTGTTATATTCTTTATTAATCCTTGTAAGATTGCCTGCTGACCTACTGTAAGTTTAAAGGATTCAGCCAAAGCCTTAATGAAATTAAATAGAGATACCATTTAAGCTTTCAATAATGTTGACAACTACTGAAATTCAGTTAGCTGAGCCAACAAGAAACAACCTCTGCATACATTCTCCTCTTCCCAGAGCATGCCCAGCACAGAATGCCACATGGAGATAGCAAATTTCCCTAATGGCCTTCTTAAAATACTAACGGATCAAATCTGACTGTAAGGGAATGGCGAGCAGCTGAAACCCTCTCATTCTCCCGAAACAACATTCTGGTGAGTCAGCCCTTATCACTTTTCCTGCTCAAAGCCAACACATGCACACACACAGGTTGTTTAGCATACTGCTATTCTGCAACACCACCGGTGCTCAAGATCTGATTCATTACCTTTAAGCAAGTTTAGGAAAAGATTGCAGGTTGGAGGAGCATGGCAAAGCATCTTCTTTACCGAACGCTACTGTCAGTGACAACTCCACAATACGTGACATGCTGCATTTAAAACTCTGAGTTAATAACTATTCAGCATTGAAAATAGAAGTACTTTACCAGTGCACAAGCATTGGAAAAAAATTAAGCAGAATCAGTCAGAATTTCTCCTCATTAGTTTTCTGTAAGTGATAGAAATCTTCTAGCAGTCATAATTCATAACCAGCCGTCACTTCTCTTAAGGTACACCTCAAGGAAACTTGATGTACATCCAAACTTCTGCAAGCTTGCTGCCTTCTGTTGGATGCATCCTTCATTTTCCCTAAGAGTGCAAATCATGTTCTGGAAAGGCTGCAGCATGCCAGGGATACTTAAAATAGAAAGGCCTGTAGCTGATGATACTGCAAATATAAATACAGCTATTGGTATAGCAGTGGGAGTAACAGCAGTAACACGGACCCAGAGCAGCCCTGTGGCCAAATGCCACCGGCAGGCTGCCAACAGCTCCCCAAAACACAAGGAGAAGAAAGGGAATGGCCATTTGAATGGGCATAATGCAAATAAAATGAGTTGTGGCAAATTCTCAGCACAATTCTAACCCTTCAGCTTCAGCGTTACTAAATTTAGGAGTTTCAGCGCAGGAAGGGAGCAAGAGAGCTAGAAAAGTGCTTCAGTAAGGTAAAAGAGAGTGAGCTGATTGCAAGTCTCTGTAATTCTGACCTTGCTGTACAGAAACAAAGCATTTGCAGTTGGCAGCTGGGGAATTGTGTCTAACTGCCACTTTGGCATGACCAGGACAAAGCAAAACCATAGCTCAAGATTAACTGCAGTCTTTAGAGAAGGATGCAGACACCAGATCAAGAATCCAAGAGAAAAAGCGCTGGACTGAGAAATACTTAGCCACCAAACTAGCAAAGCTTATGAACCTTGAAGTCCAGTGAAAAATATTAGATGTCAGAGTTATCAAAGCACAGCACCAATCAGAGCTGTGTCCAAGTCTAACATAATAATGTCATGTTTATTTTTGTCCCCAACTCCAAACTAGGTGCTCCAGCTATATTTGTGCTTCTTGTAGCATTTTTAAGGAAGCACACACACTGACTGAGCAGAGTAGTAGAGGGTGTATTAGAGTATCTATTTCAGAGAGCAGCCTTGGTACACATCACCAAGCTAATAAGCAATTTCAGGTCAACAGAAACACCAAAGCATATACTTTTCAACCCTTTTAAAGTAACTGCTTCTATTGGACTAAAACTAAACAATATGCCATAGATCTCAGTAAACTAAAAGGAAAAAAGTATTTCAACAACTTCATCCAAGAGGTGACTAAGCCCTTAGACATGCAATGACCCAGCCAGTGGTCACAGCCACTTGAGCACACAGTCCATCTGGCAGTGTCATTCAAGTCGTTGGGCACTGCAGCACACACATCTTGAGAGCAAGTCCTCCAAAAGCTTCTGGAGAAAACATTCATGCTCTACCCAGTTACTGCTGAGCACACTGCACAGAGCACTGGCAAGGACAGGGTAGGCACCAGTGCCCCAGCACTTGCTACTGGTTGGTTTCAGTTGCATTGCTGCTGACTAGAATCCAAGTGTTAATTACTGGGTTTAAAAACAAACAAACGAACAAAAAAAAAAAAAAAAAAAAAAAAAAAAAGGGAAGACAGCAAAGCTTAGGACTGGGACAATAAATGGTGCTTTAATAAAGAACAGATGACCTCAGTTTACCTGCTTGATCTCTACTTAGGGTGCCACTGTCAGGCAAAATACTTCAGTCACTTCAAGCATCCCTCTTGCAGCCAACACACACACCAAAGTAAAATGACACTCACCATGGCTCCAGTTTCAGGTAGAAACAAAAGTTGGACTTTTGTTGAAGGCAGAAGAAACTGGTCCCAAAGGATGGCTATTCCTATGAGAAATAACATCTTCTGGTAGCAGCACTCTAACTTCAGGGACAATTAAAGTGTGACTCTTGCACTTAGATATGGGCTCATCCACTTTAGGGCAATACCACCGCAAGCAGGCAAAGTTAGACCTGGAGTAAATCTGCTCACAGCTTTATAACAAATAAAAGCACCATGTTAACAAGGCTTGTTTAAAGTAAATTCAATTAGACCAAAAATTAGTACCAAAATAAAACTTGTGAGGTATTCTGAAAAGCAGCTTAGCTAACAGGTGGGGATATTTCACACACCAGAAATACATAAACAAATCTAACAGCTTTTACATCTGGTGAAATAACATATACCTGGAAGATTTGAGACAAGAGGTCTGCCTCTGGCAGGAGCCACCAGAAATTGCTGCAGGAGAGGTCCCCAACATGAGCTGGACTCACATCCACACACAAACCCCATTGTTTATAAAGACCTTGGGCCAGAACTCTAAGACTCAAAGTAGATGGCCCTTGCTTTCAAAGATGCCAGAGATGCAGAAAGTGCTCCTTTCTGGTTTGTTCGCCCTGAACCTTTGATCAAAGGCAGATAATTTCTTTCAGATTTTCATGAGATTTTGGCCTTCTAGGCCCAGGACTCCCTCCACTGCTAAACCTAGATGGCATAAACTCTTTGTGCTTCTAAAGGCCTTCAGGAAAAGCCACTCCCCACCAGCACACAAAGTTGGCAGGCTGACTGCATCTACAGGTTTAGTAAACAGCTCTTAGTCACTGTCTTGCTCCATCTTGGAAAGGTCAGTGTGACCTGTCTGAAAAAATCAAACAGAAACCCCTGCTTCTCTCACCATCTCCCTAAGTCAGGCTACAGGTTTCAATACTGAAAGCTGCCTTCCCTCCCTTCTCTCTCATTCCCTTTCCTTCTTAGAGCTTAGCCTTTGTTACCCCTACCCCTGAGTCTGGGACAACAGGCTGTGGGTAACATGAGCTGGACTCACATCCACACACAAACCCCATTGTTTATAAAGACCTTGGGCCAGAACTCTAAGACTCAAAGTAGATGGCCCAGACCACCCTTGGTCAACCTTAACAGCATTCAGTACAACACCTTTGCCTTCCCTAAATATAAAAGAAACCAGGACAGATAACTGTGGGATGCATCCACAAAGTCCTTGCTAAGAGCAGCTGATGAACAAATCCATTGGCCTGAAACATCAGAAGTTACATTCTTGTAGTAACAAAATGTGATGTTCTTGCAGCCGTTATGATCACAGGATATGAGCAATTCAAGAGTTTATATGGGAGCTACTTCATCAGATCAAAAGAAACACTTGGGGTAGGGAAGGAAACAGAAGCTTTTAGCAGACAAATTCTCCATTAGGCATCCAGGTACTCACATGCAGCACTGCTCAGACCACCATCAAGCCTCGAAATGCACTTTTTGTTGTTTTGGTATTTCTCACACAAATAAACAGGGCAAGGAGACAGACAGGACAGTGGAAAGAGTCGTTTTTCTCCTGTGAGGTCAGCACAGCTACATTCCAAGTCTACTAGTTCCACAATCTACGTTCTCATACGATTAAAAAAATCCTACCGAACTATAAAGAAACCATTTGCTTAATGGTTGCCCAAATTTACTCTTCCATTAGGTGTGCTGCTGTTCCAACAGCATGTCAATAGATGGATCAGCCATTAATCAGTGATTATTCACATGTTATTGCTTGCATAAACCAAGAAAAATGCTGCTGTTGTGGAACTACTGAGATTTCTTATGAAGTAATAACTCAACTGTAAAAGCATCAATTGATTCCTTTTCACTACGATTTGGGGAAACCCAGTTCTTAGATCCAAAGCCAACTCTCTTTAAATTTGATTAGTTTCAGGGAGGAGGGGGAAGACAGGAAATAATGAATAATTTATGAACAGAGAACAAAACTCCTAATCACAGAATCAACCAGGATGGTAAAGACCTCTGAGATCGAGTCCAACCTATCACCTAACCCTTCTAATTAACTAAACCATGGCACTAAGTGCCTCATCCAGCCTCCTCTTAAACACCTCCATCACTTTCAACTCAGTTAGCAAGTTTTCCTTCATTGTATGATAGGAACTTGCTAAATCAAGTCACTGCATCTAAATTCCTCTTCTCAGACAGGGACATTGCACGACTTTAACATCCCCAGCATCAAGCAGTCCAGTCTTCATGCTTAATTTTAGTGATCTCACTACTAGCCACAAAAGCAAAAGATTCTGAGTATTAAACAGAAAAACAAATCAGAGTGAGATGTAAGCTGCAAAGCACACATTGTGGTTTGGGGCATGGTCATAAGAATCAATGGATAGTCAGAGGATAAAAAGTGAAAAAGAGGCAGAGAGGTCAGAAGCACTCCTTATCCTCTCTCCAATCCAAAGCAAACTCACATCCTGCCACAAGTGCATCCTCTACCACCCTAGACCGTTCTCAGGAAGTTCCTTACAGGACAAAACCAGTCCTCAACACAGAAAGTACTGAAGCAGAAGGTGGGCTCCCCTTCTCCTGCAGCTTGTAACTGTAATTGATAATACCATTCCACTTCTCTGTAATGCAAAGTCAGGCAAGTTCATAAAACTAGAGTTCTGGGGATCACTTTTGAGTCTGTGCAGTACAACCCACTATGAAATACAGAGGTACAGCTGGGATTCATTGATATTGGGAAAACACACACACACAAAAAGAAAAAAAAAATCATCAAGGCCTGGCTATTAGGCACAAGACTACAGCAATTTTATTTAGTCTCAATGGTACAGGCTGAGGACAGATGGGAGAATAAAGTGGAAGACTTCACATCAAAATGAAGATGTAGTACTAGAGGTTTTCTCCTTTAGAAGAAAGGGATGCGAGAAAATACAAGGAAAAAAAACAAAACACAGATGCAGAAAAGAAGCTGCCAGGACAGTCAGCAGGTAAGGAATGATCCTAAAGAATATGGCACAGATGTGGCCTGAGAAAAGCAGAAACCAGATGTCAGGGCAGGTGAGGTAAGTGATAAGGAAAGACAGGGACAGAAATCAGTGTGAGAGTATGGCTGAGTGTCACCACAGTAAGGGACTAGATGATCTGCAGAGGTCCCTTCCAACCCCTACCAGTCTTGTGATTCCATAAAGATGAAGGAATATTTGCCCTGGTGTACGTGGACAAAAGACAGATGGGGCAAGAGATGTATATTTATGGGTCTGAGAAAAACATCATGGCTTAAAAAAGAGAAGTAAAAATAAAGAAGACTCTTGAATTGAGAAAATAACCATACAAAACCAAAAAGGCTTTTGGTTTTGTTCTGTCCAAGACAAGGTCGAAGTCAAAAGTATTGTGTAACAAAATCTAAATGACCACTTCAAGAAGCGGACTGGTCAGAGTTCACTCTCAGTCCATGGAACCATGTAGAAGAGCATTTCCCAGATCCAGTCATAAACAGACAGCACAGGAACTTCCATTTTCAGTAACAGGGTGGATGAGAAGTAGCCTGTTCTACATATTATTTTCTGCCACATCTCTCCAACCCTATAGCTCCAGCACTGACTATTGATCTACTCCTACTTGTCAGTAGCTTAGAGACATGATTATCAGTAACTGCACATAAGCTAGCTCTGTCTGCACAGAGGGAAGGGTTGTTTGGGTTCTTCAGTGTTTTCTAATACATTCTTTTTCAAAGTTTCACAGGAGAGTTTTTTCTTGGTCACACTAACATCAGATAAAATAACTACAGGACTTGGCAAGGCTGAGAGCTCTGTTTCCAAGTGATGCTCATATACATCACTTGAGGGGCAGTTGCTCCTCTTTCTGTTTCTATTCCCCCCGTTTGCAAAGCAGGAATGACGATAAAGGCCTCTTCTATAAGACACTTTTTGAATTAGAAAACACAGCCACTGTTGTCCAGGCACAAACAATGGTCCCAGTTCTAAAGAAAATGGAGAGGTGCCAAATACTTGGATGTATAAGCAAGTAGAGCTGCACCAAGGGTGTGCAGTCTGGTAGAAGGTACATGGCAGGCTTAGAGATGCCCAGCAGCATGGGCATTGGGGTGGTGGGAGGAAACACATCCAGCCACCCACCCTCGACTTTGCTCTCCCTCCAAGCATCACCAAGAACAACACTCCATATACTTCACATTTTGCTACACAAGCAGCCAGGCATTAGCTGTAGTTAGTTTCCATAATTATTTTTCCTTGTTGCCTGGAACTTATCTGGGATGATGGAAGATTTTCTTTCTTATTCACAGCATGTTGTATTTGCCTCTGCAGCTTTTCCTCACGTCTCTGCCCAGATGTGAATCAAAACTGCTTAAGTAACAGTACAGTTCACCCTCGATGATGCAGAGTTTCTAATGAGGGACTTCCCAAGAAAATAATACTCAGACTTTGAGTAATAATTATTCATACAGGTTATAAATAAACACAGTTCCTAATACATTTAATTACGCAGGTCCACTAAGAGGGCATGTCCCCTTTAAATATTTATATTGTCAAAAGAAGCCATCCAACATTTCTCCCACTGGTGGAGGAGCTGAAATGTGGCCCAAGTCAAAACGAGCTTGCAGGAGATCTCTTTTATTACAGATTTCTTCCTTCAGGAGTAGGTAAAAAAAAAAAAAAATGGATGCAAGGCAAAAGTATTAATTTACTCTATGTATCTGAGAGAAAGTAATTCAGTGTTTAGGTAGGTAAAGGTTCTGCCCATCTGCATTAAAAGCTACATTCGAAAGTCTTAAAGCAACCAGTTGTTGAATGACCAACTTCTGCAATTCTGACAGTAATCCATACTTTGAAGTTTTTATTTTGCTTCATTCTATTGAGCAGTATACTGGATATTTTACCTACAGAGGGAGAGAGCAATCCTACCCATATCTGAAAAAAGCCTACTTCTGAAAATCACGACGCTTTTACACACCTCTTTTTTCCCCTCATATATTAACATAGCACAGTTTTTGTGCACATTCACTCACACATACACAAATCCCTTACCTGTTATATATAAGCAACTTAATTATTTGTTTGCACTGTACAGCACACAGGAGTGGTCAACATCAATCACACCATCTTGTAAAAAGAACACTACACAAACAGCAAACATGATTGCTCATGTCCCAAGGAACTTCTTATAGAAGACAGAAAACATGAGGAACATGGGGGAAGAAAAAAAAGTGTGCCAAGAGACAGCAGCAGTCCTTACAATAGATGCTAGCCCAAGGGTTTTGTCTTTTTTTCAATACTCTTAATAAAAATCTCCAACCAATTCTTACTATGGATCTCTTCCTCCCTTTAAAGGAAGCAGAAATAAGAAGCAGGAATTCTCTTTCCATACTAATGTTAACAGTCAACTTATTTTGATGGGGCAAGGCCAACAGAAAGAAGCTTTTACCTGAAACACCATTGTAGCTGGTAGCCTTCCCCTTCCCCGACCCCAGGCACTGCTCTGCTGAACCTTCCTGTTTGTTTTCTATGAGCACAGTTGATTTTACGTAATGCTGCATTAGGAAGAGATGCAGCAGAAAACATCTGAAGATCATCTTTACCTACCAGTTACTACTTATGCCAGAAAGATGAAGATCTCAAGGGAAAGAATGGAAGACAGAGACAAATGGGAAAAAAACAATACTCTTTCTATTAAGAGCATCTCAACAAAGAACAACCCAGAGAAATGAAGAGATGGGGCAGAAAAAGATCCACAAAAGAAAAGAAAGCAAGGTAAGCAGAATGACAGAGACACCTGCTGTAAAAGCTTTGTGAGATGACTCACCCAGTTCTCTCCAGCTCAGCTCAACACTGGATCAGTGGGAAGTGCTACACATCAGGAAAAAAAGGGTGGAGTTGACAGAACATTTCCTGGGCAATCATAGGAGCAATAAGCAGCCTGTTTGTCCAACCGGTACAGATTACAGGAACATCAACACTGCTCCAGCGCACACAGCACACAAGAGCACTCAGAAAGCTGCTCCATCAGCCTTACACTGCTAGGGCGCAAGAGGTTGGTTACAATCGGTCCCTGGGATAGCGAACTCCAGAGTGGGTGTGATCCACTGGGAACACTTTAAAAGTTCCCATGTTCCACTGAGCCAGGCCTGAAAACATAACACCAACTGCCTGCCAGTCTCCCAACTGACAGCATGGCTCACTTACAAGACCATTTTAAAAGGCTCACGCGGATAATGCTCATGAAGCAATGCTCTGTTAGACGATGTGGATGAACACACAGCAAAAGCTCCAGGAAGGTGAAGCAGATGTGCTGTAAGCTAAGACAAATCTGGTCTTCCAAGGTGGAAAGGTGAAGAACATGTATGAAATGTTCACTTTAACAAACAAAAACCCATCCAGGATGAAAAAGCAAATATGGGAAGCAACAGATGGGGAGCTCTCATGGCACTGCTGGGTTCTGGGAAACAGAAGATGAACGTAAAAGGATAAGGAAAATTCTCACTTTAAGAGATATTTGAGATATTTAATTTCAAGCCAGAAAGATCAGGCAAGTGACAGAGCCTCAAGTCTCTGAGCTTCATTTTGTACTACATAAAAAAAAAAAAAAAAAAGTAATCAAAAGGATCTTCCAGAGATGTACTTCCACTTATTCCACAAGAAAGGCCAAAGATAATGATAAAGGAAAGACTGAAGCCAGAGCAAGGAGATTAAGCAGAAACTCACCTTGATATCGTCTCCCAGCCAATTGCTGACACCTGCCCGAGAAACTCTTCAGACAAAGCTCCTGCCAGGCTAGATTGTCCCACAATTCCCTGCTGTCTTGCTCCCATTGGAACAAGACTCCCACTACTCCGTTGCCTTCCCTTGCATATCCTGCCAATACCTTCACATCCTGTGCTATCCATCTTTCTCATCATCTTTTCATCCTCATAGCAGAGGTATTACCTACAACACTCCTAATCACAGTTAATTGGTGTATGCTACATGGAAGAGATCTATAATCTTCAAAGCATCTTCCAAACAAACTACAGTAGAAGAGATTTCCCCTTCTGCTGAAGGCATTTGGCAAGAGCATAGCAGCAGACATTACACCAAGTGGCCTTTTTGTTTCCACTCCCTGAGTCACAACCCTAATGCATCAAAGATTGATTTCACGCCTATCTGGGATGAATGAGCCTTCCTAAACATTTATGACATGCTAAAGAGAACAAAAAAGAACCAGGCAGCAAAGGGAAGGCATGACTCACCAAGTATTTGTTAATCTATAGCTGATCTCCAGAAGTGAATACATTTGTATCCTGTTTCAGAAACATACATGCAGATTTCCAACACTTATCTCAGACCTACAGAACACAGCACTATCATCACAGGCTGCCACAGCTGCTGGAAGGACAAAAACCACACACTGTAGCTTTCTTCAGCTAAGAGAAAATGCAAAGCTATCCAGATCAGTCAGAAATAAAACAATAACATACTCATTGACTAAAGGCTTTTCTCCTGAACTCCACTATAATCCTTACTCTCTTCTGTGAGATGCAAACGGCAGCACAGGCTTAGTAGACTCAAACATATACAAGGAGTTTATTTTATTTAAGTCCCCAACACTCTTCTCAGGTTTCCAGAAGGACCATGTTGTCTCTTCCCATCCTCAAAGGCATTTGGCACAAGAAGAGGCAACGCCTGTACCATAGCTAAACAGATAAACCCTCTCCCTCGACTGTCTGAATCATTGTTTTTAAATTAAGCACAAGATTATGGAAAATCCCAAGCTTTCCTTTGTCTCCTTGCATTCTTAGTCCCTGTTTCAAGGGTGAAGTCCTACGGAACTTCAGGGATCAGGGTTTTGTTCCCAGGTGCAGACAAAACTAGACAACAGCAGGCTCCAGGCTCCTATTCCTGCTATGTTTTCTTCTCCTAGCATCGGTTTGGAAAAAAATGACTTTAGGAGACAAATCCAGGCTAGAGAGGTGGATTTCCACCTTGGCAGTCATTAGGTGAGGACAGGGGGTGTCATGGTTTAGAGATGGACCTGGACTAGTAGCTCCAAGTTCGGGGAATCTTGCAAATACTTCAGCATTTCTGTTTTAAGAAACCTTGTTTGCTCCACAATGTTGCAGCCCATAAAAGCCAAGTAAGAGCAATGTCATCTTTGGAAGGTTTTAAACTGCTGAGAAATCCCAATCTCAGTGAAACCACTGGGGTGAGGACGACACAGAGGGATGTTGGACCTACCACAGCTAGTGAAGCCAACAAATTGTATCCCAGGTAAGATGAGAACTGCCACTACAAACCACATCATCAATACCACCACTCATCAAACAGCTATTATCAAGTATATCAAAAGTAATTACAAAACTCAGTTAGTAGGGAAGCTTACTCCCTGCTATTGGCAAAGCATGCAGAGCTGTATTTAGCAGATACTCTCTTGCTTCAGAGTAATCCGAGCACATCCAACTCTTTCAATCCCATAGCATCAATGCCACAGCAGTGACGTTTACAGGAGAATTACGTCACATGCAAAGGGTTCTTTCTCCTGGGCAAAGCATTATCTCAGATACTCTTACAGAAACTCATTTGCTTTTTTTAATCATCCAAAGATTCCGGACTGTGTTGTCTCACAATGCGATGCAATCTAACAATGTAACCTAAAATAAGCACAAAAATACAAAGGCACAACGCCAACATTTACTTAAAATTCTATCCATTGATAAGGCACTGGCCATCAAATCGGACAGAAGACAAGGGATTCTGCAGCCCTCACACATAATGCAGAACCTTAACATGTCACTGCCATAGGATGGCACTCACACAGGATATCAGGGCAAATCAAGCTATCTCCCCTAGTGCCTTTTTTGTGTGGTTTGTTATTTTTTGGTTGTTGGTTTTTTTTTTCCCTTCCCTTTCTGTCTTTACTTTAGCAGAGCCAAAGTCTTTTTGGTAGTTTTCACTCTTTCTTTTCTCCAGGCCATATTTTTATTGTGTGTGGGCACTTAACTTCTGTTTGATAACAAAAGGAATTAAGCACTCAACTATCTTAGAAACTGTGTTTCTTTCCAGTGTGTTGTTCCTATTGTATTTCTTTTATGTTCACCTTCAATGACTATTAATGTGCCAAGCCCAGGTCTTTGTTGGTTTTAAATGAAGCAAATCTCCTGACATCACCGGCAACAGAAGCACTGCTTGAACAGAGAGCAACCAACAGTTACTCTTAACAGTGTAGGGTAATGAATGAGACAATTCCTATTAACCGTGGTTAATAACCACAGCTTCACACCCTATAAAAGTTCTGCTGCTTAGCAAAAGAGGAGTAAACAACCTTCAATTAACTCTTCCTTTCTCGTTTAAAAACGATTCTGTCTTCTAACTGGGGACCAAATTCTATTTACAAGAGCACGGCATCTTTCAGAGGGAAAACGCTGATAATTCAGCTTTCAATCAAAGAAAGAAACGCTTTGTTTGACTTGAGATGCTCTTATGGTCTTGATGTCACTAGGAAGAAGTCTGCATCTTGTGCCAAGACTCTGCATCTTCCTCCTCACCAGGAAAATTCTGTGCTGGGTAACAGCTGGAAAAGTGCTGGATGACTAATAAACGTGACTCCAACAAACAGATTGATCTGTTATTCCCATTCTTGCCAGCAAGTGTTGCTGTTTACCAAAGGAAAGCAAAAATGAAAGATTAAAAAAAATACTAAATAATCTTTTCAAAAGAATGAAACAATGCATTGCTGATTTTCCTTATTGCGTTTATATCCAAATCTTTCCTTGAAGAATTCTGATTCATCAGTAGAATCTCAGTGTGGCTTCAGAAGCCCATGCTTTTGATAGCCTCTCAAAACAGAAAGCTTGCAGGCTATTTTCTGCAGAAAACCTGAACATGCGTATGTTGATAAGCATATTGCAAATGCCCAAGGAGAAAATTTGTGTGGGGAGATAACTGCAGAAACTATTCTTAGTAACAGAGTTCTGCATCTGTTAAACTAACTCCACTGCCACTGTGCTGAAAATTTATATTCATGAACACGTGCTTCCCATGTTGTGAAAAAGATACTATTTTAAATTCTCTTTTATATAACCTGAAACATCTCTGCAAGCTTATGGAGGCATTTTTATCGGGTATAAAGAAGCAGAGCCTGGAGCTGCGGTCCCCAGTTCAGGGCTCATAAACAATAGCCAGTAGTGTGTGGGCATCAGAAGCCTGTAAGTTAAAAGCACAACAAAAGGCAGAACAAAGCTTCATGTCCCACAGGAGGTTCCACAGTCACAGGTCTAAACGTGGCTGAGAGCCATGGCTTTAAAACTGGGGGTTTGGTAGGTTTCCTGACACCTTCTCAGTGCCTCCACAGCAAAGTACGCTCTTTCTAATGTAACTTGTCTTCATGGTTATGCCTCTGCGTACCAAACAGCACTAGATCCCTGGCTGCACCTATAGATAATGGCTACAAATAACTCAGTCAAAGGCAGTAGGAGCACTCACACCGCGCTAGGCTGAGTCCTAGTGAAAACACTGAAACAGTGAACAGGGAAAACTCCACTTCTAAACCAGTAGCTGAATCTTACCTCACCAAACAGCTGGCAGCAATCTGTGTTTGACTGTCACGTAAAGACCACTACAACACCTTCCTGCAACACTTTAGAAGTGACCATGTGAAAAAGTTATTATCCCACCTAGAATATAACTGGGAGCTTTACTTGTAGAGCAGCTGTGGAGAGGTCAAAGCCTGAAAGGATTTTAGAGGGGAGGGAAATAAAAGACCAAAAAAAGGCAAGTCTGCAAGTAGCAGACACTCCAGCAAAACAGTTTTCCAGTCGGTTAAACAGCCAAAAGCAGTGTTTGTCTGTACCACTTACAACAAACTTACTCATAGCCTCTTCCTCCTGGCACTCAGGGGCAATATTTGAGTACTTAATGTTTTAAAAGACACACACCCTCTTTAATCACCTTTTATTAAAATGTTCTCTTTAAAAGCTGATGGCACAGGCAGGGGCCTACAGTAGTAGTTGCAAAGAGTGTATTTTTTTTCCTGCTAACCCATCCTCATGGCAACAGCCAGAAATACCCTTCAGTAACCCATACGTGTCAACAAGCTCCATTGCAGCCCAGGATGTTTAGTATCGCAGTTATTTCACAAGCCTCTGGTGGGACTGTAAATTCTGGCAGTGTCAGATACATTTCCTTTTATTACAAAACCCACTTTGAAGCCATCACAAAGATTTCTCATCTGTAAACTAGCACTTCCATATTTAGAATATTACATGGATTACAGATTTATTTTTTCTTCCTGACACTGCAGAAATGGAGAAGAAAAGGCAGGAGGACTCCCAGAGGCAAACAGACAGCTTTTCAAAAACTGGAAAAGGTTTTAAGTTCTTGGAGAAGGGGACTGTTCCTCTGGATTTGAAGGAAAGGCCTGATTCACAACTTTCAGATAAGACACTACCCCTGAGTTCACTCCTCCATAAAATGAACTCTTCTGTTGTCCAGGCTCACCTGCAATGTGTCTTGTGGTCTGCTTCAATATCAAAGGGTAAAGAAGCTGTGGGGATGTGGGGTGAAAAACCAAAGGTCCATGAAGCACCCGGTCAGGAGAGGACCACTCACTTTCCTAACACCATTTCTTCTTTGTTGAAAGCACAAATACTATTGACCTCTCAAACTGAGGGAGAAAAAAAAAAAAAAAAAAAAAAATCACCACCGAAGGCTTTTAGAAGTAATGGACAAAGTTGTCCTAACATGTACACTGAAGTACATAATGATGTGGACTTTCTGAGCCTAATAAAATATGATGAGTAGTTGATGGAAGTTCAGATTTCAATTAATCTAACAACTGAACTAATATATTAAAAGAATAAACAAGTCTCCTGTGTACACACAGAGATGAACAGAGCTTGGCATGAAAGACACCTAAATAAACACTAAATCAGACTAATAAACATGACTGACAGGACAATGACTAATGCTCCATTTAAAGCAAAGCACCATATAGCTCTTTGCTTATGGACTTGGGAGATTTTGAGGTCTTTAACTGAGTTCTCCCAATTCAGATGAGGTTTTCTCATCAATTCTGGATCAACTGGCTCAGTTATCCACTCAGAGTAAATGATATCCAAGCTTTTGATTTCTTGACTAAACCTTGCTCTGCAGCTAAGAGAACTAATATCAAGGCCTACCCAAACAGCTTGGTACAAATAAACAGGGGGAGGGTTGCATACATTAGTTTCCAGAGCTTTGGATATACTTTTTTTGGAGGGAGGGCAGTGTTCCAATACTTTCTTAAAATTATGGCAGCAGAACAGAGTGTGAAGCTGGGTGACACGTAGCTGCCAACACATCAAGCACTTGCAATGATTCATTAGTCCAGACTGCAATGAGTTGTTCCTGGGTTTGAAATAAGTAGAGAAAGAAGGAACTAGACATCCAACCTGCCAGAGCTTAGCTGATTGGTACCCCATCCAGGTGCCACACCCATTCCAGGTACTGGGCAAGTGTGTGGAATAAGCAGACTCATGGCCTACCCAGCTCAGCACCCTAACTCCAAAGGGAATGCACACAAGGCCAGATACTATCAATGTTTTGCTTCCTCTATAATCCTCAGCACCTACAGCCATTTACTAAAGGACAGAGCAACTCTAATCCAGTTCCCTTTCACATCTGTTTTGTCCATGAAACTGCCTAATCTTTTTGAACCCACCAGCACCATCTACCTCCACAGCCTTCTGCAGCAACCAAATCCATAATGTAACTACCTGCTCAATCTTATTTCTTTCCCTATGAACCTCCATTGTTGCATTTAATCTATTTATTTTTATTTTAACACACGCAGGCATCTTGCCAATTGACAGAGAAGTGCTCTGCATCTTGAAGTTATATACATTACCTGGTAGAAGAGACAATAAACCAAGAGGACAGCCACTGGCTAGGCAGCACTGTGATGGATCAGCATTTGTATTCAATCATTATTTGTAGTTTCTTGTGTTGGTTTTTTTTTTGTTTGTTTTGTTTTGTTGTGTTAGGTTTTTTTTTTATGAAAAGATTATCATAATTTCCTATTTATTGAACCCTAACCTCTTTGTACATTTTCCTATTAAGCCTTTTTCCAGGCTTCTTCCATTCACCCTTTCCCCAGTGCAAGTATTTGGAATGTTTTTATCAAATACACTGTATAATTTAGCTTGCTCTAGCTATTTCCAGATGGTCTCCAACACGACAAAGTTATTCACTTTCTATAAATTTTCCAACAGGGAAGAAATAAATGGAAGCAAGACAGGATTTCTAAAGCAAGAGCCTTGCTAGTACTTCAGGAATTATAATACTTCATTTCTTCTAATGAAATCACACAAGAATTACATCCAACTAATGATGGTACCAAATACTTGCAATGACTTCACCCTTGTCTCCAACCCAAACAGCTTTTTTCATGGAAAGAGGGTAGCAGCACATGCAGGTATTCAGACTGTTGGCACACCTTACTGGAATCTCTTGCCTGTAAATCCAGCCATTAACATATGGAGGAATTGGAACAAGCATTTCTATTTTTACTATCCCCTACCTTTTCCAAGGTGTGGTTTTCCCTGCATTCCAAGGTATTTGGCAAAACAGACAGAAACCTATGAATGAGGATGAAGAATTACAGAGCAGCCTTGAGCCTTCCACATCAGCATGATGGCACATTCTTCTCTACAGAATCCTCATTCGAGTTGTGTGTTGCACAGTACAAACAATTCATGCCATTACATTTGAGCCCCTTCTCTGGAAGGAAGGAGCTCCTGTACAGCACTGTCAAGCAGCTGTTACACGAGAAACGACTGCAAAGTCAGGAGACATCTCTGGGTGCTTGTCTAAGACCAGAAGCATCACTGCAGCCAGTAGTTTTCTGGTTTTGTTACAACAGGTTTTGTTGCTTCTCCGCAGACATAGTTTCCTCGGCATGGCAAGTCTTAACTGAGAGACTAGACCTGTCCGAGGCTCTGCTACCGTGAGTCTCTGGGCCACAGGGAACCACTAACAACTACCCAAGGAGGCAGGGCTGGGTTCCAGAACCACAGATTCCCGATGCTTGCGGAGAAAAGCTGCAAGCTGATCATCACCACTACCAGATCCCTCCAGGCACATCTGCTCACTTCTTTCTTCTATTTACAAAGGAAGGGTCCCCAGAGGTACCTCCAAAACAGACCTGCCACTCCATCAAGACTGTCTCAAAAGATCTTTCCTGGGCAGGACGCCGACTAGGGTTTTGCCAACAGACAGGCAGTGGGTGCACTAGGACTCCTTCCCACCACGCTGACAGCTCTGCCTCATTGTTTCCCCTTGTAGCCATCTGCTTCTCCTGTCTTATTCTCAGACTCCAGATCTGCTGTTAAGCAGCCCACAGCCTTCCTTCATGCTCACACAGCACCTATCAGCAGCACGAGATGCTGGGTCCCGAGCTGGGATCCTAAGCATTATAGTAGAATAAGTCATAACATGCAGAACTAAACCTGTTTACAGAAGACTTTGTTGTTGGACTCCCCAGATATCCCACTGGCAAAGTAACATCACAGCTGATAACAATTCCCCTGACATGTGCCAACTACATAGAGGGGAGCACTCTTCAACCAGTGTAGCAAAGCACAGTTTCAAAGTCCTAGGTCTACATACAGAGCTGCTGAGGAGAAACAAGGTTTATATTCTGATTAATTGTTCAGGATGAAAATATGGGCTCTGACATAATGTAAAAGCTATTTTGGCACAACTTTTGAGGAGCATGAGTAAGCAGCTTCTCTTAATTGATGTGCAGATCCTGGAGTGGGTAGTAACTGCATAATAGCTTCATGTTGTCTTCTGAAACTTAATACAGATGTGAACCCTGTCAAACTAGTCCACAGTTACCATCAGTGGATACACACTGGAAGAATTTAATCCTTTTTCTTCCATTATCTGTATTTTCTGTCTCCCACGAAAATGGATTAACACAGGATGACTTGGATGTTGCAGCTGCAGTCAATGCAAGTGATTTCAGGTCTCAATGCTGGCAGGAGGACTCAAGCAGTCGATGAAAATACCTTGGCTTAACACGTTACCATTCAGCAGCTGAGCAGCAAGGGCAGCCATGCGTGCTCTTAGCCCACAGCCAACGTGTACTAAGGCAGCTTAGTTTAGTCCATGGTCAAGGAAGTTAGCATTCACCTACATTACATCATATTTGCCACAAAGCAGGACTTTGCACACAGATAACTACTGCAGTATGGCTGACATCAGTAAATTATTACACAGAATTAACTAAACTATGCTTGAGCTGTAAGATGATTAGCTCAGTGAGCCAGTATATTTGGGACATGGTTCCTGTGTCATAAGCATAAAACTCAGGAAGAGCTCTGGCAGGTTACCAGACCACTGGCATTACTGCTCATTCATTTAAGAGATACAGTATGTAAAGAATTAGACATATGAAGTCATCATACTGGACTCTAGTAAAGATGTCACTGAGTAGTGACAAGCATGGTTCTTGTCACATTTTCTACTGCAATGCTGGTTTTAAGACAGCAAAACACAGCTGCATACAGAAAACCAATCACTGGCCAGCAACTATACAATGTGCACATCACTTTCAACATGTTTTCATAGGGTCAACAATATGATCTTATATTTCATCCAACCTAGCATAATTGCAAGCTGCTACAGAAGGAGCCTTGCCTGCCCACAGCCTGGTTCCCGACCTTCCCCTGGGTTGGGTCTGGTAACTGACTGTAGTACAAGGCAGTTCTGTGAGCAGATGGAAAATATGGGGGTTTTGAGCATGTGTGGTCCCTTCCCATTGAATCAGCGAGATAAGCCAACTCTCCCTGCAGTCATTTACCAGCTAGCTCCTTCACAGCATGCAGGACTGCAATTCAAGGCACAGATGGGCACTGCCATGCATTCCAGCAGCAGCCTGCAGCCAGAGGAGATCAGGTGTAGCACAAAACCACACCCCACCTCAGTGCATAGTCCTTCTGCCGAGCTTTGTAAGGTGAACTTTTACCCTACATTACTGCTGTGGAAATAAAGTAGTTAAGTAAGTGATAAAAGGCTATTTTCCTCCTTAGATCACTCACATGATAGACAAAGCCTCCGATTCCACATACCTAAGCTCTAAAGGACATGGCTGGGCAAACATGGAGACTCCCACATCTTCACCTCCAAAACCTATTGGAGTAGGCAATACCAAAGAATTGGTAGATTTGCACTTTAATGTGAGAATGAACGTCACGGGGCAAAAGCCTGATAGACAGTACTGCTCTGCAGATGCCTTTGTGTTCACATTCTGAATTGTCACTCTTAGATAGAGCCTGATACCCAGACCAAAAAAAAGATGTGTAAACAACATTTTGTGCCTGCGATGCTCAGTGAAAAAGGGGGAAGCTCTCCCTTATCCCTGCAGTCACTCAAAACCCCATGGCAGCAGAAACTGGTAGTTTTCCAGGCTGTTTGAAGGCCTATGCCTTATATTCAAAGGCAAATCAGCCCACATGAAGCAAAGTGAAGTTAGCAGTCCAGTTCTGCAAAGCATGGCACCTACCAGTTGGTACACACTCCACGCATACATGTAATAAGCCTGACACTCTCTGGAGAAAATTAAACCTGCTTCCTCTTGCAGGAGCTCTGCTTTTTGAGGGGAGCAGCAGTATACAGCTATGCTCCACTGCTGAGAGTAGTTCAACAGTCCTCCTGCCAGGAAAGATGGAGATGGCTTTTATTTCTAACAGTAACAACTGTGGTGGGATGTAAAATACAGGCAAAACAATATGAAGAAAGCTACCAAATAAATCCCAAAGGTGCCTGCAGGTGCGATTCTCCTTCCACACACCATCCTTTTGTGCCTTTCTCCAACAATAAGCTCAGCAGAACATGCTGGAGTTTAGGTTCAGCTTTCAGTTACAACAGAGCAGCAGATCTCAACTATTAGTTTGCATCACCCAACTGAACTAGGGTTTATACACTTCTCTCCCACCTGCTGAAGGCCTCACAGTTGTACTGTGGCAGCTGTACTGTTACAGCCACTCAACATCCAGATTCCAAAAAGCTGTACAACAAATCTAAGTGCAATAACAACTCTGTCTGTCACAACAGAAATTTCAACTTTGCTACTGATTGCTAGTTTAATTCAGAACATTCCCTAGCCATGAAAATGCAGAGGTAAAGCAGTGTCTTCAAAATGCTCTTCAGTAAGAATTCAGCATCTAGCACAGCTCCCTCTAAACGGCATATAATCTGATTTCTGCACTATCCTGTTTCAGTTTCTCATTACTGAATATCTTTCATGTTTTTATTCACATGACATTAGATTTGCTGCACTAAATGAGCACCTTCTGAACTCCAGAATAGAATGGAGGTTAATTACTAAACCAGATTTTTAAGTGAGAGTAAGACTCTATTAATGCCTAAAGCAATGCTAAGCCTGACAACTTAATTGAAGTTAAGCATTGCAGAGTTAAACTGCCCCAACAGCTTTATTCAAGCAGCAGCTCTCACAGTGTGAATAAGACCTCCCAGGATCCTACATTTTACCCAGACAACAGAGGACAGGACTCTTCTTGCTCTCAAGTCTTGCACTGGAAGTGAGATATTCAAGTGGCATTTTGAGATGACCTTGTAAGCAGATGTCCAGACCTCTCTCCCCACCTGTTTCTCTTCATCTGCCTTGCACACATCACTGAGCCTTAGAATAAACAAGGGGAGAGACAAACAGAAGTGATGGGTAAAAAGAGCTCTCACTGCAGGTAGTATAAGTAGAGGGAAAAAGTACCATCAAGATCTGCCCATATGCAGAATTCACATGATACCGATTTTGTCACACTAAGGCACCAAACAGCTAACTAAGCCTTACAGCACCCCAAGAGGCAGATACTGCTGCAAGCTGTTGACCATTCCAAGTCACTCTCGTTTACATGATAAAAGCCCAGGTCTGCATAAATACAGACATTAACCTCATCCATAAACTCAAAATAAGAAAGACCATTCGGTCTACTGGGTCTCAGGTTTGTTGGAGTTTCTAGATGTCTGTAAGCAATCAAGTTGCTTTCCCAAGAAGAGCTACTCTGGGGAAGCACCCTTAACTTTCTGCTTATTTCTCAATAGTTACTGGAAATGAAAAAGGAACAAAGTCTGCAGCAGTAAACATGGTTTATTTTCTACACTTGACGTTCTGCTATTGCCAGACAGCTCCACTTACTCAAACATGTTAGAGCTTGACACTACAGATAAATGAATGCAGCCTCAGAAAATACAAACTGGAGTCTGTGCAGTCAGCACATGTTCATTTCTATGTCTGGTACCAAATGCATCAAGTAAGACTGCTACATCATGGCACAGCACTCTACTCATACTTGCTATTGAAGTTTTGTTAAAGATTTGTACATAATTGCTACACTTTTATCCTGGAAGGCACCCCTGAAATAAACTTTTCCAGTATTCCTAATAAACTTTCTTTACACTAAAGAACATATTCTATAAGATCTCCATTTAGTTGGCCCTTGAAACTACCAAAAGTCACCTGCAGAAGACTGCAGGCCCTGATAACTTCATGATGCAGGACAGCCAAGGCAAGACCAGTCTCATCTGAAGCTTAGATACTTTATTCCATGTGGAATGAGTTAATGTAGCTTGGCAGAAGCATACTGCACACTGCCCCAGTGAGCAGAGACACAGGTTACAAAAAGGCACTTCGTGTGCAGCGCTCTGAAGAACTGAGTCTACAATTATCCCAGCATGAAATGGCCAAAGTTCATGTTTACTGTTTTAGAAGTAATTTTGACTTTGGTGTATGAATTCATAGCAGGCAAGTTAGAGCTAGTGCATCAAAGAACTGGAATAATTTAGTCAACAGCCTTGTAGAACTATTATACATGTGAAACAGCCCAGATAACATCGAGAGCAACGAGCATCTGTCAAACACTTTGCACGAACAACACCGCAGTAGAGTTTCGCAGCACTGGACACAACCTCTGCTCTGAAGCTGAACTGCTTATTAAATGGAACATTATGCTGTAGGGTGCTTCACATCCACCCACAATGGGGAATAACAGCACAAAAAAACCTAGCTTGTGTCAAGCAAGACTGAACCAAAACTAAGGAAAACACCTCGTGGCCTTTGAGGCAAAACCAAAAAGGATGCAGAAGTTTTGCCCACCAGGTTTTTAACTCTGCTGGCAAAATTAATTGCTTTTAGAACAAATTGCAAGAGTTTAGATAAGAAATGCATTCCCCTGCCTTAGTTAGAAAAACAAAGCTGGAGCACTGTAACTTTGGGAGGAGTTGTGCAGCCTCCTGCATACTTGTGCACACTACCATCATTAAACTCAGCTGATGTACAAATTACACAGGACTCAAAAAGGAACAAACACAGAACCCCATGTTTTTTTTACTGTGAGGATCATCAATACTGGCACAGGTCACTGAGAAGTTGGAGTCATCACTGTTGATACTCAAAAAATCTAGTGAGACATGGTTCTGAGCAACATACTCAACACAGTGAGCAACAAAGATAGATGAGATTTCCAAAGGTGTCACCTCAATGATTTTGTGATTCTACACAGTCATTGAGAAAAACATAAGACTGTTGGAAATATCAGTGTTCCAAACCTGAGCACCTTCCTTCATCTAATTAAAAAACAAAACAAAACACAAACTAAAAATACACACAACATGCCAAGAACAAAAAAAACCTCCACAAGAACACCACCCCCAGAAACAGTACCCAGAAAAGGCAAACCTCTAAGACAACACTATCCACAGGACATCAGAAACTAAATAAGCATTTAAGTCTTTCAGAAGAAAAACTTGACTGATAATGCTCTTCCTCTGTTTAAACAAGCTATACTGAAATTCAGTTAATTCCACATCTCCAATGGGAAGGATTGTATATTTATTCTTTTCTAGTGGAATCTTTTTACTTTTCTAAGTAGTATTTCAGCAAAAGTGGAATGTATTAAAACCACAGTGTCAGGCTCAAAAGTACATCAGATTTAGCAGCCTGCCATATGCTGAATACTCTTCTCCCAACCCAACAACCTGTTCAAAGCATGAGCTGAAACTCAAGCATGAATAGTCTTGAGCAGTGCAGTTCACATGCTTAAGGTTTGCTGGGTCAGAGTAAAGCACTCCTGTGTTTGGTTCAGCCTTAGGGCTACAACAGAGTATAAAAACCAATTGAATTACAGAGGATTATGAAATAAAGAATACATGGCAGTCTTTTGGTGAACAGAGGACTGATCAAGGGAGGTCTTTAAACATATGCTTAACTTCAGCTGGTGTTTAAGCCAGATCTCTTTCAAAGAAGCCTCGGCATGAATCCTGGATGCTTTCTTTAGCTTGCAGCTCCCACCATGCCAAGGATTCAAAGTGCATTAGGGAAGAAACATAAAAGCATATGGCAAGCTCAGGAAGAACGGTTTGGGGAATGACTATTCATCATTTTAATATTTTGATTACTTCAACTTTAAACAAGCTCAACTTGTTTCTGAAATTCCAGGCCATAAACCAGCACATCAGTATCTTCCTGAATTTTACCTCAAGTTATCATCTTCATCTAACAAGATTCCAGGAAACAGAAGAGAGCCTGCTACCAAAAACTTAGATCAAATTTGATTAAATTATCCAGATAGTTTTCATTCCACAGAAAATACTATACCAGCAGTTTGCAGAGCATAGCATTTTCTAAATACACAAAATAAAGAGAAAACAATACACAAGTGGAAAGTGCAAATGCTGAGCCTGTTTTATTTTTGTTCCAGCAGAAATGCAACACAATCAATACAATCTTGCAGTTCTAGAGCATCTGTCTTTCTGCTGCCAGGGGTGCTCTGCAACTGTGCCACCAAATAAAGCACACAGTTCCTAGCTGGACCATTTTTTCTCCCTCCTATGCCACATGCAGAAAGGAGGAACTGCATTTCATCACATCATCCCCAAAGCCTAGCACTCCCTATAGCACTACAGGGAGCCAAACAGCACCTACTGAACAACTCATGTACTTTGGATGACTCTGCAAGCAGCTAAATTTAGCATTCTCTAAAGCACGGCCCGATTCTGTAGCTCTTAAATACAGGGGAAACTGTCTTAGATAAAATAATGATTACAGAATTAGAATTTCAAGAGCTGTGAAAGTCCTCTAAACCCACTGAAAAGAGATAAGGACAGATACTGTAATTTTCTGCGCTGTTATTTAATAAACCTCAAAGCAAAGTTATTAAATTACAGATGGAAAACACATCAGATCATTGTATGACAACACCAGAAATCATTCAAATCCGCCATCAACAGGATTTAAAAACTGATCAGAAAGATCAGTAAGAGCCACAAGAAAAAAAAAAATAAAATCACTCTGCAGTTACAGATGGATATTCATCCCTTTTACATGGCATCTCACTGAAACGTTTCATAGCAACGGGGCAGGAGTTATCAGACAACGGGATGAGACTGGTAACCGCACAAACCAGTACCATTCCCCAGCTCACAGCATATCTCAAAAATTATGAGAAAACAAGCCAGTGAGTAAGCCCAGTACTCAAACAAAATGGAGCTCTAAAAGGAAGAAAAATGACTAAAGCATTTCTTCCTCAATGTTTTTCCTGCAGTACTGCTGGTTCTCCACATCAGTGAGAACAAGAGTATCACCATGATCTGCTGAACATCGCTCCACTAACAGCACTACACTGGTGCTCGCAAATCCTTTGAGAGCAGGATCTGTCATCTTCCACGTGTCTCTCTCTGTGCCTACCTACAAGAGCTCCACTGCCCGGAGTGTGTAGGAGGAGCTCTGTGTATGAAAACGGTGGGATTACCAGCTGAGGCCACATCCACCATCGGAGGTGCTCCAAGTTGCAGCCAACTGTAAGAGCCACCCTTTCTCACCACACTCCTTTCCCCGGGCTGGTAGGCAGCGCGACACTTGGCACAGCAGAACGGCATTCGGGAACACAAGATCGTTGGACCCGTTCCTCTGCAGGTCTATTTATAGACTCAAGTGGTGCTGCAAGGCAAAAAGCCAAATGATCAAGAGTTTCAAAGAGCAAGTCCTTAAAAATCCCACCTGAGGCCCAAGGTGGTGTACATCCCCCCAGATCACTGCAAGAGATCACTCCAGACTTTAAGGAGGGAAATTTTGTGCTCTGGAGATGAAGGCACCCCAGCACAACTCTTACAAGTACTGCCATTAGAAAGGCTAAGTGAGGGATAATTAACAGTCTCCTCCACAAACAAGGACTCCTTTGGAAAGACAGTAATTACTGCCTACTCAGAGGGATCTTTCTCAGAAAGCAGGAGGCTGCTGTGAATGTAGGGTAGCCGATTCCTTTAGGAAATACCAAAAAGGCCGTAAGAAAGACTTTCCCCAGCTCTGCAAACATGTAGCAGCAGCATTAGGCCCCTTCCAGCCAGCAGGAACAGATGCAGCACCTTCAGGATCCTCCTAACAGTTCGTGCTTTTCTATCTCACTCAACACTCTTAAAAAGTCAAAAGTTCTTGCTGGCCCACAGCAGCTTTAGGACTAACAGCTCCTACAGCACAGCTTTGAACGTTAAATACCAAAAGTTGTATTAGCTGGGAACCAAATTATCACTTGCAGAATAGTTTTGCACTGTAAATTGTGCAACAAGTTAAATAAAAAAAACAAGTCTGTGATAGAGATTATTTCATCTTCTGCCTTACTCACTACTACTTTGTAACTCACTTCTGCAGATTCAAGCTTCTCTTGCTGCACCATGAATTTCATATTCCTAAAAAATTAAGTGCTCTTAAGAAACAACATATACTTATTCTCACTCTTAATATCCACCTTTGCCTGACACCTTCATCATACAGTCACCAGCAAGGCCCTTCAGCCATCACAACCATTAGATAGTCCATAACACCCTTTGGCTTCCTTACCTTCCCTTCCTGCAACAAAATTCAAGATCCTCCTGTTCCCATAATCCAAAAGATGTTTTTCTCTTCATCCAACTATCCATGCTCCAAATATCAGCACTTGTATTTCAAGCAGGTTTCCACATTTCATGCTGAGACCTCAACTACAGGGATTTGGACAACTACCTTGGAAACAGATGGGAGCTGAAACCGATCTAATTTCTGAGCACATCTTCCTTGCCTCCTGGTAGAGCTGTTCCACTTCATACAAATGATAATTTTCTTAAGTAGAGCAAGAACCATTCCAGATAAATGCTCACTTGCTTGTGTTACACCAAGCCACCCCTGCCTGTACCAGTTCAATGAATACTATACAAGGCAAAGCAGACTAGCTTCTGCAAAAGAGGTGGTTTAATGCAAAAGCTCATGGTTTAATGGTTCAGACACTCCAAGGGGTGATGGACGTGTTCAGTCCCCTGTTTTGTGCCACGGACAGGACTGGAACTCAAAACTTGTGTGTAAAGTCTTGAGTCAATGGAGTAAAGCCATTAAATCACGTGGGTAAAGCTAGTGTAGGAGGATGGCATACTACCTGGCCTCTCATCTTTTTAAGGGCAGACCTACCCTTGTCACGTTGGCTCAAGAAGGGTTTAGCAACAGTTCACCTAGACCAAACCTGTAAGGGACAGTGTTCAACATTAACACACGCCTCTTACATCCTTCACTGGCTGACTCAGGCAATCCCCAACTCCACATGCTGGTTTTCTTGGTTCTTGGAAGCCACCTTTCCTCCCTGTGTTCTGTAAAGAACCTAGACACCTACCTCACAGGGTTGCTAATTCTACTAGGCAGCAGAACACATAAAAATGAGATGATGCAACACTAAACCAGAGTTCCCCTTATGAATGTAGCCCTAGGTGCCCAACAGGATGTGACAGGTGGACAGGCAGGCGAGCTGAGCAGGAGGATGAGGTCATGAAATGAGCAGTTGAACAGCATACCACTAATCTTAAATTCCAAGCTCATTATGCACAAGCCTAACAAACAAAGGAGCAGCTTAACAGATTTACAATGCATCTTCTCAAAGGGTGGAATAAGTATTTATCAGATAGCAACCTTCGTGTTACAACAGCAATAAATAAATAAATGATCCCAGCAACCTTTCTGAGCCATGCCTATGTCTTCTCTAGACACACTGACATCTGGAACATGCCTTCGGCATGGCTGAGCTTGGGCAGAATTGTAAATATTTGGTACAAATAAAATAAAGCTTGCTAGACTGAGCAGAAATCCAAACACAGTAGTTAATGGCATCCCAAAGGACACACTGCAAGAGCCCCACACTCCCATGAACTCCTTCCAGTTTCCAATGAACAGCCCACAGAAGGTTTTTCCCTTTGCTTTTCTGTAAAATCATTCCTTCCACGTGCACACATCTCAGTATCTTTCCGATTCCATTCCCTCAAGCTGCAACCATTATTTATTCAGAATTAAATCCACAAATATTACAAAACGGTTTGTACCTCTGCATTCCCAGTTTGGCTTTACAGCTGCACATTACCATGCAGGGACACATCCAGAAAAAGTATTTCTAAATAAAGTCATATTTTATACAAATCCTCTCCTCCTTTATTTAGATAAAGCCCAAAGAATCCTGAAAAGGAAATAGTAAATGTGCACAAAACATGCTCAGCCAGGCTCTCCCACTTGGATATCTCAATGATCCTTTTCTGTCTCTGCAGTGCTATTTCAGCTTCCAAACTTGAAGCTCCAAGACCACAAGCCCTACTTGCTTATATTCCCTCTTTTTCGCCATCTGACAGCTTCCATACCTTGCTTCCATCTTCTCACCATGAAACAGTTTCCAGCCAATTATCTCCACCCCAGTTTTTCTAGTTAGCTGCTTCTCCTCCAGAAAGACTGACAGTAATTCCTGTTTTCTGCATGCATTTACCTGTTCCAACAGGATGGCTGGCAGTAAGATCAGCAACGATTGCTCCTTGTCACCATTCTAAAGCATCCTTCATTTGGAATATTTCAGTTGTTCCCACTTTCTGTTTCTTTTCTCAGGTCTCCAGACCCCAAAGCCCCTGCTCTACTAAGTTTCTACCACACACACAGAGCAGTTTTCACATAGCGTGAAGACAAGAACCAGTGTCTGAGCACCCAAGGGTTAACAGGCAAGCTTTGACAATGCAGTACCTGCTACTGGTACTTTAAACACATTAAACAAGCTTCCAGCACCTAAAGATCTCAAAGATTATCAGCATCTTTTCAGACACCCAAAACACTAATTTTCACAATGTAAAGTCATTTTCCCTCAGAATTAATCACAAATAAATTATTTCATGTAACTGTAGGCCAAACCAGGCATGTAATCCTTGCACACAGACCAATGAAGCTTGCCTTTGTAGGTCTAAACAGATGCAAATCTCCTTCCTACTCTCTCCAACTTCAGTATCACAGAATTGTCAAGGTTGGAAGAGTCTATGCACGAGCAGTTTCATGGGATGGTCTGTGAAGACCACCTCCCTCAGCATGCTCCACTCAGCCACACCAGCCTAAGCAGTAGGTTCAGGTGGGTTTATGCCCATTTTGTGTCCGAAGAACAGCACAAACCAAAGTGCAACGTACCTGTGAAAGTAGATCACCAGTCTTTTGGAAGCATTTAAAGATGAATCCAGTTCTTCCAAGAGATGGCAACAGCTGCATCATCTCAAATATGACTGTTTCCCTTAGCCAGAACGTCCCTACAGACTGCAGGACTGATCTCCAGCTGCCTGACCCCTCTACCTGTGCTATTCTACAGTAAAAGGGTCTGAAAAAATAGTGTTTGTTTGTTCTTGATGCTCATTTCTCCAAGTAACACAGAATTCAGAAATTCCACATGTGCAAATGTATGCCTGCCTACAACATAAAGGAATAATCTTCATGGGAACCCATTTAAAAAAAAAAAAAAAAAAAGCAAAACACAACTTGTTTACTGTTAAGAGGCTGTTAATTACAACATTAAAATACTAGCCCGAACCCTACATTAAACTCACATTCTGTTTTACATAGCAGTACACGTAACAATCATCACAGCAAGCAGCTCTGCTGGCTCATGCTGGAAGAAGTAATTATATATCACAGCAACACATTTTTACCCTTCAACCTGCCAGTCCAGTCCATGCAGCAGCTGCAAGCAGCAGGGCAGGGCAGGGGGAGCCTACAAAGAGTTTCTACATAATCACTTACCACTAAAGGGAAAAAAAAATAAAAAATAAAACAGCTATAAAAGCACCAGAACCTGGCTTGCATGCTTGGCAGAAAGCTGCTAACACAAACATTACAGCAGCAGAGATGTTACCAGAAAAATTGAGCTTGATGCAAAGGCACTATTAGTGGTTACAGTATTAGCCAGCAGTTGTATTGCAAGCCTTCCTTATTAGTTTTCACCAGTTCTGTGCTTGTACCAGCAATACTCACACCATCGTCTTTGACACCCCTGAGATCTCTTTGCAATGCTGATTTTCAGGTGAAGCCCACAGACATCAATGAATGAGGCCTATGCAAGTAGCAAGCTGAAATTCTGGCCGAAGATACAGGGAGAGAGCCCTTTAAAAGGCAACCCAGAATTGCTAACGTCCATTCACAGCAAGCAGACCTTTATCATGTCTAACAACGAAAACTGCATGTAACTTCTGCCTCAGAGATGGGCTGGAGGACAGGCTGAGCTGCTACTGGTTTTGGTTTGAACGTAAGTATTTCAATTTCAAACACTTAAAGCAGCATTAGCTTTTTTACAGCTGTTGCAGATAAAGCAGGAGCATTGTTATATTATGAATATGCAACAATATTCCTTTTCCTGTGCTGTTTTCCCCCAGCACAAAACAAATTGCAAAGCTACATGCAAGCCAATGATTATCCTCTTACTGTTTAGCTGCAGGAATTACTATAAATAAATAAATAAACATAGTTTTAATATAATGATAGGGATGCACTAGTTAACTGTTCAGTAAAACCTGCCATGCTGTGCTGTTTAATCATGTTTTCTTTGTTCCAGCAAAAACAACACTAAAAAGACAGGGAATTTCACCAAACAAAAATGTATTTCAAAAAACTTTTCAAATCCAAAATAGAACATGATAGACAATAATGACCAAGAGCCTTGCCAATTTAAAGGAAGTTGGGCTCTCATTTTGGTCTCAACACTGAACAGAGATCGTTCTGGGAAGACAACAGACAACAGACAGTTCCAATTTTCAGTGGCAGAGTAAACAGAAAATTACTCCTCCTGTCCTATTTTAAAAGTCTTAAAGTGTGTTGCTTTGGAAAGCAAGCCTAGAAATAGGATTATAGTACATTAAGTGTCAAAACAGGTTTCTCCTGTACCCTCATTTTTAAGCAGCTGTACAGATTTCTTCCCATTAAACTTTTAATCATAGATCATAGTGAGAGGCTGAATTTGTTTATGGAACAGCACATCTGCAAGTCTCTTCTGGTTTTGTTTCTAGATTCTGACCAAATGCTACAGCAGGAATTAGCATTCCTGCCTACCACTGTGCTGGAAAGTACCTCTAGTATACCACCCTAAGTGCCAAATGAAAACATACACAGTGCTGAATAAGCTCCATACTGACTTCTTAATGACAGCTGGTAGGTTCACAGCAGCCCCAAAATTCTGGTCCAGAGGCTTGTGAAATGACCTGTATTACACACTGGGAAAGTGAGCAGTGTGAGGGGCACCCCAGCTATCCATGAGCAGGGCTACAATTGTTTATTTTCAGCCATTGAAGAGGCAGAAGAAATATTGATTCAAATTATCACCTGGATTCTGTAAATCGATAGCAGCCAGCTAGGGAAGCTTCCTGCTTGCCAGAAAGGTATGGATTTATCTCCTGCAGAGTGCATGTGTACTTACAACTAATGCAGCCAGCAGTCCAACAAATAAAAAGAAAATACATGTGCATGCTAAAAGGTGCAGAGTCAGTGCAGTCAGCTTAAAATATCTGTGCACTCTCTGATCAGCCTGGCAGCCAAACAAAATCCTCCCGAGGGAAGCAGGCTAGGGGAGCAAAAAGGTGATGTTCAGTAGCTTGTATCAAAGCAAATGCTGAACTGAATTTCATGGGCTATTTCTGTTTCCTCGCTAAATAGCAAAGGCCTACTGCAAATAACAGAGTCAGAGTTTCGGAGAAGAGAAAAGGTCAGCAAGGATCTCTTGCCATGGAAAATGCTCTGCTACAGACAGGGAGCAGCACCCGCTCCCAGCGCAGAGAAACTCAAATACCACTGATTGTCTCCACATGTTTATACAACAGACACTCCAACTGCAGCCTTTCCTTCTACGACTGTTTTCAAAAATAAAAAAGTACAAGAAGCTGTGGCGAGGGTTTCCTTCCCAGTCAAGTGAATCTGAGGTGCAGAATAAACATGGGATTATTGACTCACTCACAAAAATGCGACCAGAGATTTCAGAGACATACTTCTGGCTTAACTCTACTCCCACTGCCATCGGTTAAGCCTTCTATCATTGACTTCAGTCAGGGCTAGCCTACATAGCACTTTAAACTCAGCTATTATTACCTTTTAGTTTAAAATATGTAATGTTCCTCTGTAACAGACGGAAAAATATTTCAGGAACTCTTTAAATCTGTTCCTCCAAGATACATTTTCATTTTTTTTTTAAAACACCCTGAGACGCGGTTCCTGGATGCAAGCACATGTGACCTGTTCTAAATAAAGGATATTTTCCACTTCTTGCACAACTGGAACAGATATAAGCAGTAGCTTGAGCAAACTGCATTGCAGAACCCAACCAGAATATAAAACACTTGAATAAGATCCATAAATAGCAGTAATATGAAAAGTCTAGCTCCAATAAGGCACAAACTCAATGTTGAGATGCCTAATGTAATCAAGTTCAAAATTTAATCACGCTGCAAAGTTCATTTACAAAATTAAATTTGATCATCTGCAGACTAAGGCACTTTTAGTAAAGTCTTCTTTGGCTCCAGACTAAGTACACGGTTGAAAAATGTATATCTTTTTGTTGAATTAATAGTTCCTCAACAAACACTGTGTATTAAAAGGGATATTTTCACTAAATCAAGACTTGTTTAAGACAGTACCAGAAGAGGAAGAAAGGAGGGGTGCTTTACAGAGGATCCTAACTGGAAAGAGAGAAGTAAAATATTGAAAATTTACATTTAAAAGCAGCATTTGGGTACCAGGCATGATGAGAATTTTACAAAACCATCACTGCTTCAATAATGGCAGACTCTAAATCTCAATGCTATTGCTCATAAAGCAAGAAGCAGCTTCCTAAAATACCTTCGTGCAACTTAAAAGCATTGCCTACTAACTTCTTCCACTAAAAATATTTCAGTAATTGCATCATTCGAATAAACCTGTCTGAAAATAAATAAGCTGGGAAAGGGCAACAGAAAATAGCACAAATAGCAGTAAATTACCTGCAGGGACATGGTTTTATTAAGAGCAAGGCAGCAAATTACAGTAACTGACAATAACCTGCTGGCACTTGCTGAGTGGCACGTAACATCCAAATGGACACGCACTGGAGAGAACCAAAAAACAGAGAATAAAAATCTGAATATAGACCTTTTTGGTTGCATTTAGCACATCTGGGTTAGTTCAGACCACCTGTGCAAAGGCAGACTGTGAAGTCATTACTTTCAGATACCAGTTTGAGATGCAAAACATTGCTTTAAGAAGTCGAATGCTGTAAAGAATCAGCAGTATCACAGACTTAAGTCTACAGTGCCCTGATAACTGCATGCAGACATGCCAGGATCTGTGTTTACTTTTGGTAAAAACATTATTTTCCTCAACTGATTGCCTGAAAATAAAACTCCCATTGATTTCATTGTGCACTCCTTGTATCAGAAAAGAAATCTTACCCACTCGTTCATTACATGGACATACATATTTAAATGTATGCACTTATAAATTAAAGCTATAATCCTCAGGATAATATGGTATGAGAGGAACAAAGTCTGAATGTCAGGGAGGAAAAGAAAAAAAAAAAATCTCATTGTCTTACTGGCAAATCATAGAGCCCAGTTTCCTCCCACAGTGAAAAGTGACTCTGGAGAAACCCAAGCAACCAAAACACCTTCTCAGTTTTCAAAGATACTCAACCACAGCAAATTCCAACAAACTCTTCTATGTAGCTAGTGCTCTACATGAGAAGCTAACTTCTCATGAGACTGAAGAGTTTAGGAAAAACAGCTGGAATTGATGTATCTCTGCCCCATGTACTCTCTTCATTCCTGTGATTAAAGCTTTTTGCTGGGCTTACATTTTTCCTTGGCCTCTAACATTCAGCTGTGGCTTGGCCTAAGTTAGTACAGTATTTACTGCAAAAAGCTTTTATTATCAGACCCCTTGTGGCTTTGGATTGCAGACCAATTATGAAATATAGATGGAATAATTGCAAGGCACAATGAAGAGGAGAAACCTTTAACTGGATGTCATATTCTAGAAAACAAGCAATCAGGGAGGAAACCAGGAGAGTTTTACTGAGTGAAGGAATGTAATACAGGCAGGACCAAGTTAAACTGGGCAACAGAAAGAGTTTTCATTTGGTTCAGAACACTGATATTCTTGCATATTTCTGAGCTGGATGGCTTCTTCTGAGTACTCACAATTTCAGTAATGAGTAAGCCAAGGATGCTTCTTACCTCTTCTGGTTAAAGACAATCAGAGAAAGCCCTGAATGTTGCTAGGAAATCAGCAGTTCCTACCAGGGAAAAGAGTAGACTGCTATTTAGACTCATCTCCTAACATCAGCTATTGCCTCTGGTTTACCAGCTCTCCAGGCAAGGCTGCAGAGAAAATGGTAGCAAAGCTATTCCCATGGCCACAGTCCCATCACTACACCACGCTGACCTGGCGCTACTCCACTGACTGCTGTGCAATTACTCCTGACTTATAACCACAAGAGAAAGCAGCAAGGTAATGTTAGATACTGTTGATAATCATCAGTCAGACTGGTTTTGGGCCTGAGCAAAGCTGAGGGACCACAGAAGTCCTCTTAGATTATGATCTGCACATCATGAAGCAAACAGGTTTGTGAGCAACTTTTGTCTCCTGTTATCATCAAGTTTTATCAGCCTGGCTCCAGGGACAGGTTTATGCAGACATGGCAGGGGCCCTGGCTTCTTTGCCTCTTCAGCTCCCACAAAACCAGGAAGATAACTGAGACTACCTCAAGGTAAGAGCTCTATGTGAACTGAGCAGGATCTGTGCAGAGGTTAACATGTTAGTTTGCTATCTGCCAGAAAAAACATGTCCTTATTATTCCACCCTCAGGGCTCCCTCTTCTTGCATGGGTACGTGTGGATGGACACGAGGCAGATTGGGGCAAGCTGGTCACTTCTGCTACCCAACAAGCTCTCCTGGAAACATTAGAACACATACAGGCCTGAGGCACCACCAGAATGACAGGATGACGGACAGAGGGATCTCTTTAAACCCAAAGGGTGGGCACTGCTGGCTCTGCAAGAGTATCAGGTAAAAACGGACTAGAACAATTCTGTCCAAGAAGTTTGAAGTGATTACATTCAGAAGATGGACAAATAGTCCAGTGCTTCATTCCAGAGTATCTTTATTCACATCCCTAAGAAAAGTGAACTACACTGCTCCCAAAGTATGAAGCCCCAGGAACTAAAAGCAGATGGAGCATCTGTGCAAGGTCAAATGCAGACGTGCTATTGAAGTTCCACTGCTGACCTCCTACCTGAAGGCATAGGCATCACATCATCTGAAGACACACACAAACTGCTGACTACAAAGTGGACAACCACAAAGGGACAACTCCTGCACATCAGCTAGAACTCCCAGCAGTAGCTAAGAGGGCTATTTGATAATGGGGCAGTTATCACTACCTATCCCATAACTGCAGCACTCCACTGGTGATGTAGACACTGAGCTCAAAACCTGGTGGGTCTCCCAGCTGCCTCCCTTACAGTAGAACCCATCACTGCAGATGAATCCATCTTTGCTGTGCTGTCCTCTTTCCATAGCTTGGCTCCTAGCTAACTGCTTGGGCAACGGCAACTTCCCTGCACAATCCGGGAGAGCAGAGGAGTTCTGGCAGCTTTGGTTACCCTTGGCTATGCGCACATTTCTCAGCAATACCAAACATCCAGTGCCAGTAAGTGCTGCCACGAAGCCGGGCTGCAGGAGGTGGGCCCTCCAGTTGCCAGTCCTTGCAAGCAGTGGTAGATTTTTTTACATTATCTTTAATGTTTCTTAGGCACCCAACAATTCACTTGTTTACTCTGAAGTGGGTCTGACAGGCAGCACAATCTAAGCTCATTTTAGCACAGGTTTCCTTTAAATATTTACCTTCTCATTCATTTTTCAAACGCATACACAGACATAGAGAGAGCATTGTTCAGAACTAAAAACCATGACGATAAAGACAGGCTAACAGCAGACTTGATTACAAACAAGACACTCTTGCAGCAACAACCTTCGATCCAAGTGAGTACTGCTTAGGAGAGCGTTGTGATGAAATGGAGGGTTGGTTACCGCCAGAGTGCTTTGAATGAAGCAGCAGAGGAGGCAGAAACGTGCCACTGCTGACACGGTAGACGCTCAAGGCGTGGGAGCGCATTTACTTGCCTTTTTTTTTCCCCCCAGTACTAGGGCAGAAAGTTGGTACCGAACACCTCCGAAAGGAGAGAAATCCACCCTGCCTTATTTCCCTTTATAAACCATATCTACGTGCCGCAGCCGTTCCAGATAAGAGTAAAATACGTATCTTGGGGAGCAAATACTAGAGGGAGAAAGTGACGTACCTAGGCAAAAGTTTTCAGTGTCCAAGCACGAACAAGTAACAAACCGGCTCTCGAAGTCGAAAGAAAAACTCCAAGACACCTTTACACGCCACAAGACCTTGCAACAACTTTGCAGCTTGGCGCTGACCCCACCCGAGTGCCGCCGCACCTGCCCGGAGGGGGGACACAAGGACAGGCTTCAGGAGCGGCGGCTCTCACCGGGGGGCAGGTACTGCCGGTGCCTCGCGTGTCCCGTCCCCTCCCAGAGAAGCCGGCGGGGGCTCCCCCGGCGTGACAGCGAGGCCCCGCACGGCCAACAATGCCCTTTACATAACGCTGGCCCGGCCCGCCCTCCCGCCCAACAACGCCGCTATTATGGCAGGAAGCACTAAATGGCCGCCCCGCTGCGCAGGATGCCTCCCCTCAGCGCGGGGGGTGCGTGGGGGTACCGCAACCTTTGCAAACGGCCTGGTTCTGCGCAAGGACCCGCCGCGCCGCCACGGCCCCGCAGCGCGGGGGCATCGCGTCCTCCGCCCCGGTGGAGTGGGTCGCCGGCCGCCGCCTGTCCCACCTGCTCTTGAGGGGTTGGCTCTTCAGCTCGTAGTATGTCTTGGGCTCCTCGTGGAACTCCTCGCCCACCTCGAAGTCCGGCACGATCCCCGACTCAGCCTGCATCGTCGCCGCTGCGAGAGGGAGAGACGGGAGGTTACCGCCGAGCCCAAGCGAGCCGAGCCTCGCCGCGCCGCCCGCTCTCACATACACGAGCGCCGCCCGCCCCGCCTGGGACTTGTAGTCCGCCCCGGGGCCGGCCCGGCCGCCTCCGCCCGCTGCGCACTACAACTCCCGCCGAGCCGCGCCGCGAAGGGCCGGGCCGGGCGCTGTCAGCCGGGAGCGCGGGGGCGGGGGGGTAGCCGAGCGCAGCCGAGCCGAGCCGAACGCAACCGAGCCGTGCCCGCCACCTGCCGCCCCCTCCCGTCCCTCGGCTCCCGCCCCCCAAGCCTGACGTCACGCTACTCTGACGTCAGACAGGCGCCAGGGTGACGTCACACCTGCCCTTGGCTGGACAACGAAGAACTGCAGGTTTCCCTGCAGCCGTGCCCTGTCCGGGACCAGCCCCACCATGGAATCATCACATCGTTTTGGCTTGAAAAGCCCTCTAAGATCATGGACCCAGCCTTTGACTTCACACCAACGTGCCCACTAAACCATGTCCCCAAGTGTCATATCCACACATTTTTTTTAACACCTACAGGGATGCTGACTTCACCACCTCCCTGGGGCAGCCAGTTCCTATGCTTAGCCATTCATTCAGCAAAAACATTTCTCTTATATTGTCCAGCATAAACCTCCCCTGGTGCCGATGGAGGCTGTCTCCTCTTGTTTCATTTGTTTCATCACTTGGTACTATGGAGAAGAGCCTAACCTCCACCTCACTACGACCTCCTTTGGGCAAGTTGCAGAGAGTGAGAAGGTCTCCCCTAGGCCTCCTTTCCTCCAGATTAAACAATCCCAGTTCCCTCAGGAGCTTCTCATAAGCCTCATTCTTCAAACCCTTCACCATGTAGGCAGGAGGGCTTTCTACTGCACCCTTGAAAATGTCTGGCAAAGAGTCTCGTCAGACTTAGCAGTGGGTGTCCAGCAGCACAAAGTTCTGTGCAGCTTCAGGTTCAGGTGCTGACCTTGTTAGAAGGTCAGTAGAATATGGAGCTGGGGGTTACGCTATGCAGAGGAGAATGTAATGGGTTTGGCTGCAAATAAGAGAGATCTGGAGGTGATAGAGGGTGGGACATTGCTGATAGTTTATTTTGCCAGGTACAGAAGTGATGAGGACTCACATCTCAGCACTCGGCACTTTTCAGAATGTTCTCAGCACGAGAATTTGTATCTCTGAGAGGCTTTCTTCAAACTTTGTGTGTCTTTATAAGCTGACAAAAGGTGCAGTAAAATTAGAAGTATGAGAGCCAGCTGGGTTGCAGTTATTTACAGCAGAAGTTTTTTAGTATTGTGTCATGTTCCAGGTTGTCTCCTGGCCGGATTAGGAAACTAAAAGCAAACAATCCTTGAACACAGAGTTAGGAAGAGCCTTTGCAGCACTATACCATAGCCACAACAGGCATGAGGTCCCAGGGACAGCTGAAGCAGGAGGATATGGATGGGCAAGGAGGTTTCAGCATAGGAGGATTCAGGTGGGGTTGAGGATCAGAGGCATCTTGTGTCTGCTAAGCCTCTTTGAGCTATGGAGTTAGTCTTTCCTTGAGTTTAAAGATGTTAGGGTTTGACAGTCCCATTCAGTATTTGTTAAATTATTCTGCTTGGCCTTTTTTTTTTCTTCAGTTTGGGATTTTGATGCTGCAGAGAGAGCTGGATGTTGGGAGCATATCTTTATTCCCATGCTCATGAGGGGCTGTGTGTCAGCACCAACCATCAGGATATTCTCCTTTACAATCCAGAGGACAAGTAACCTCCTTCAGCTCTGTGCTGTCTCATTTCTCACTGTAACATTAGGATGATGAGGACCTTCCAGTTCAGAAACACCACTGGAAATTTAATTCATGGCATTTCCCCAGAGCTTTGAGCCCACTAAATGAAATCACTGCACAATTCAAAGGACATTTGAGGATGCTGCTAACTGATGCCTTCTAATTCTGGTGCCATCATATCATCTCCCCTAAAATGACCCCACTTGTGTTGTGTCAGTGCAGCACAACCAACTCCAGCAGACTGGGTAAACCAGAGCAGAGGCTTTTCCACATGTTCGTCTCCTCATCTCAGATGCAGAAGCTGCTTGGCACTGCATTGGGAACTGCTCACACCTGGACAGCCAGGCCTCTTGCTCATTTCAAGCAGTGCAAGATATGATTAAATAAACCCAAGGATTTTAACTTGGCTTAGAAATTTAGGTCCCAGATTATTCTGCAGCTGCCAAACTCCCAGCAATGACTTAAGAGCAAGAGTAATTACTTTAATGAATCAGATATAACAAATTGGATAAGGCCCTGAAGAATGTTCTTTTGAGCCCACATTGGCAGATGGCTGGGGTGGCTTGACAGAGGAGTAGGCTTGCTAACAGTGCTTTGGGCACAAAAAAAAGCAACCAACAAACAAACAATTAGAGACAACTTAGAAAAAACAACAAAACAAAACCAAACCCAACCACTGCTAAGGCATGTTTAGAGCCTGAGCCTCTGTGGGTTTAGGGAGTGTTTCTGACAAACTGTGCTTTGGAGAGTGAAGAAATGCTACATGATTTGATGAAAGGGAGGGAGTAGTAGAACTCATCTCTTTGTAAGGATTTTGCATCTAGTTTTCCAGGTGTAAAATTGAGATCCTCTCTTCTGCTATTAGAAATGTATGGCTTAGGGGCGTTCTGATTCAGTTATAGTGCTACTTTGAAAGAGGTCTAGCATGCAAATGTACATCCTGGGTAATGCTGCTTCACTTGAGATTCTGCAGCTTCAGTAGGGCTGTTGTGTGCAGCTCCCAGGGAGAGAGGAAGCTGCTTTTCTTGTCGTCACACCATGAAGCTTTTATTTCTGCTTTTCATCCCTCTTCTGTGCAACACAAAGTTTGTATTTGTTGTTCAGATGAGGGCAATTCCTCATTGAACCTGGGCTAATTGGAACCTTTGCACTGTTTTGCTGAGTCATACAAAGCATTCTTCTGTTCATAATAGATGTCATTTGTGTTTATAGTATTTTTTTTTAGTTTATCTTTCAGGGTGAAGGAACAATAATTCCACTGTGCCTCAGCAGAATACTAATACATAAGCGTGACCCAAAGTAAGCAAAGCTAAATCCTACTATGCCAATATTGCAGTTAGATTGCTGTAAATAAAATTAGATCAATCACAAAATACATAGTAAGTGAAATTAAAGATTATGTCACTATTGTGATGTGAGCTTTAGACTTCTGCATAGCTCTGGTGAGTGTTTTCTAGCCATGGATGTAAAACTGTTTCAAGGAGGTGAGCAAGAATCATAGAATCACAAAATGGTTTGGATTCCAAAGGACCTTAAAGACCATCTAGTTTCAGACCCCTGCCATGGGCAGGGACATCTTCCACTAGACCAGGTTGCTCAAAGCCCTGTCTAAGCTGATGCTGAACGCTTTCAAGGATGGAGCATCCACAGCTTCTCTAGGCAGCCTGTTCCAGTGCCTCATCAGCTGCACAGCAAAGAACTTCTTCCTAATAGTTAATCTAAATCTACCCTCTTTCAGTTTGAAACCATTACCCCTCATCCTTTCACTGCACTCCTTGATACAAAGTCCCTCATCCTCTTGCCTACAGACAGTCTTCAGGTACCAGAAAGCCACTATAAAGTCAAGAACAATGATCCCATTTAGCAAAGTGAAAAAGGAAACAGAGAAAGGTCATTTGTCAAACATCAAATCAGTGGCAGAACATGAGCTTTAATCTAGTGTTTGCATTAATGGCATAGCCTTACTAAGACTCTTACTGGGTAGGATTTCTGTAGCATTGTCACCCCACTAAGGGTGATGACCTCTGAGCAAGTCCCAAAAGCTCTCTAGGAGGTAAGTCAGGTTTTATCAGGGGCACAGTCTCATAATCAGATTTAGGAATCACTGGGAATGCACAGCTTGTTTTTCTAATTGCCTGAAACTGGCCTTGCTTTCAAGAATGATTAAATGCAAATCATAGCCAGAATAAAACAAACTGCATCTATATTGACAACTACATTATTTTGGTCTCTTGAAGAAAATATTCCATTTGCCTACATTTGGGGTTTTTATTTTCTCTGTATTTTTTTCCCAAATAGAATGAAGTTTTCATGCTTTGTTAATTCCTTCCTAGAGCTGCAAATTAACAGCTATCAACATAGGCAGTCTCAGTACTCACATGCACTTATGTCTTGTTCTTCACACAGACTAACACAACCCCCTCCAAAAATCATGAGCAATCGTGTCTGGGCTCCCCAGCTCTTCTTAGCTCCCTAGTGCCATGCAGACATCTTCTCTCTGGTCATCATTGTTCAGCTATTTTTTGACAGATGGGTCTGATACTGCTGAAGCTGTTAAAACATGTGTTCAGTTTAGGAGACAAATTCTCCTTTTCAGACTAGATTCTCCTCAAATCATAGAAGCATGAAGATTCAGGAGGCTGAAGGACTTCAGCCATGCAGCTCCCAAGGAGAAGAGCTTATCAGGAGACACAGCTCTTCCTCATTCTGAACCAACATTTCCTGTGATTGCAGCAATGATAGTCACGATATTGTGGGGTGCAAAATTTAATATGCAGCAAGCATATCAGACAGAGCTGCTATTCCCACCTCCCCCCCCCCCGCCCAGCCCGCCG